>JAOVVH010000038.1:12008241-12020793 GCA_028566435.1 Scorpiodoras heckelii
TAGTTGAGTGGCCTAATGCGGGGTCCCCTTACCCATAATTAGGGGTGGCGTAGTCAGGTTGTGTTTGGCACCACCTACTGTATGTCTATGTGAGTGGGCCGCCCAATAGAGCGGAGCCCCGCCACACTCATTTCAGTATTGGTGTGTATGTCTGTATTGGCAAGTGCAAAAAATAAACCATATTGGCAAAAGTATTTGGCCACACATCTTTATTTCACAATTGTTTAATTCAGGTGTTTCCATCAGACTCATTGCCACAGGTGTATAAAATCAAGCACTTAGCCTTGCATTTTCCATTTACAAACATTTGTGATACAAAATAGGTCGTTCTGAAGAGCTCAGTGACTTCAAGTGTGGTACTGTGATAGGATGCCACCACTACAATAAGATGGTTCATGAAATTTCATCCCTGCTAGATATTCCCCGGTCAACTATAAGTGATATTATTAGAAAGTGGAAGTGTTTAGTATTGCTGTAAAGGCAAAACCTGTGCGGCATGAGCTTCATGAATGGGTTTCCTTGGCCGAGCAGCTGCATGCAAGCCTCACATCACTAAGTCCAATGCCAAGCATTGTATGGATTGGTGTAAAGCACACTGACACTGGACTGTGGAGCAGTGGAAACGTCTTCTGTGAAGTGACGAATCACGCTTCTCTGTTTGGCAGTTAGATGGATGAGTCTGGGTTTGGCAGATGCCGGGAGAACGTTGCCAGTCTAACTGCATTGTGCCAACTGTGAAGTTTGGTAGAGAAGGGATAATGGCATAGGGCTGTTTCTTCAGTTTTGGGCTAGACCTCTTATTTCCAGTGAAGGGCAATCTTAATGCTTCAGCATACCAAGACATTTTGGAAAATACTATGCTTCCAACTTTGTGGCAACAGTTTGGAGAAGGCCCTTTTCTATTCCAATATGACTGGGGAAGGGTGCACAAGGCAAGGACTATAAAGAAATGGTTTGATGAGTTTGGTGTGGAAGCACTTGACTGGCCTGCACAGAGCCCTAACCTCAACCCCACTGAGCACCTATGGGATGGAAGTGTAATGGAGATGGAAATGGACCTTCTTGTCCTACATTGGTACCTGACCTCATAAATGCTCCACAGAATGAATGGCCACAAATTCCCACAGAAACACTCCAAAATCTTGTACAATGTCTTCCAAGAAAAGTGGAAGCTGTTATAGCTGCAAAAGGGGGACCGACTCCATATTAAAGTATATGTATTTGAGGACAATATCATTACAGTCCCTGTTGGTGTAAAGGGCAGGCGTCCAAATACTTTTGTCCACATAGTGTACCAGCTGCATCACTATCAGCTACACTTTTTACATACTTAATTTTATTCATTTAATAAGAACTTACTAAAACTTATTGTTGCTGCACTTGCCTTCTATTTTTATTTCCAATCTCTTCTGACAAATCAACCAACACCCATGAATTTTAAGAACACATTTAGTAGGTGGTCCTAGGCTCAGTTTAAGCAATATGCTGCAGCCCTCATAATTTGAAAGTTAATTTCAGACACATTATAAGAACAAATTAAGGCCACGTGAAGCCACATCGTCTCCATATACATTTGTGCAGTTCACACGGAATTGCATTGAAATATACTTCTAATACATTCCATTTTAAAATGACTAAAGGTTGCAGGGCAGTGGTAGCTGAGTAGGTTAGGACTCTGGGTTGCTGATCAGAAGGTCAAGGGTTTGAGCCCTGACATCAGGGCTGCCACCTCTGGCCACCAAAGGCCCAGCCAATGGGAGAGTTACGTCAGGAAATGTATCCAGCATAAAAACCCGCACCAGATTAAGATGCAGCAACCCCAATGAATGAGGTGAAATGAATGGGACCAAGCTGTTAACAGAAGCAAAAAAGGTTGCAGCTGATCTCTGTGTGATGTTTATAAAAGCCTCAATGCTAAAAGTCCACCTGCTAACAGTCTGCAGTCTTCACTGTGGCTTCCTCATTACATTACAAGCCAGACAATACAGTGACCCCAAGGAATGGAAGCAAGCCATTAAACTGAGAAAAAAAAGATTGCTGCTGATCTTTGTGTAATGTTTGTAAAAGCCTCTCTGCCAGAGCCAGGTTTTAAATTAAAATACAATTCCACCTGCTAACAGTCTGCAGTCTTCACTGTTGTTTCCTCATTATATTACAAGCCAGACAATGATCTTACAGATAAAATCAACATAGCATTCAGCTTGTGGCCATGCAGAACTAGGCTCAATGTTGCTCTGCATATAGCATCAACAGCCCCCATAACTTGTGATAATGGGTTGTGCTTTGTCATGAAGCATATGTGGGTGAATAAATAGATGGAGGGATGTCTAGATCTGTGGGTGTTAGCATGGAAATGGATGGATAATAGGCAGACAGAATAGTGCTTTCAAATATCACAGTGACCTACTAGTGCCCATTTACATCACAACAAAGGGGCTTTTATCTTCTGTTTGGTTTCATCAAATTATCCGCCAATGGAGTATACAGTACTGTGCAAAAGTCTTAAGTAGTGGTGTCACTAGATTTGGTGTCACCGGTGAGGAACTCGTCATGTAACAGACCATATAGAATCCTGGGTAATGTTTTTAATGTTTTTAAAGTTACTTTTAAATTGTCATTCCTGTACATCACTAAATGTAATGGCAATAGTAGTGGCATAAACAAAATTAAAATTACATCTTTGAATTACAATATCATATGCACATATATTTAATTTTACATAAAATTTTACAAAATGAGTGACTATAAGAAAACCCAGCAGCAACAAAAAACAACAGCACATGTACATGCAAATGAAACCATGTGATTCGAAGTGTCATTGTAAATGGGTAATAATGACTGGAGTGCATTTTATAGACAGTCATTTTGGTGTCACCCCCGTAAGGTAATTTTCGAATTGCATTTACGAATCGAATGAAGTCTCCCTCCGTCCTGGTAATAGAGATGCCCCGTGAACAACAACACACGAACACTAGGTAGGTGTATCATCGCTCTGATTTATGTTGACTACAAGCAGGAAATATAAAATACATAATCCAAGATGATTGGTTAAGAAAAGAGGTATGGTAGAGGAAAAATCAATGTGATAGGGTTAGAAATTTAAGGTGATCCAGAACTGAAGGACAGAGCACGATAAGAACGTGTCTGCCAACGTGTATCAAACCAGCATGACAAAGAATGTGTGTCTTGTCTTGATGATGTAATCATTCTGTGCCAGGCATGAAGAGCATAATACCGGAAGTACAAAATAAGAGCACTAAAATACAGGAAATACAAAATATGGAGAATAACAAGAATCTTATCCTAACACCCCCATTGATGTACCCTGTACACCCCCCTTGTGACAAGCCCCCCCCCACTTTTTTTACAAACTTTGCTGTAGATATTATTATATTTTATGAATTATGAATAAGTGAGAAAGTGAAACATTTTAGATTTCCCAAAAAATAGTTACAGAAAAATGTAATCATGAAATCAGTAAAGAAAGCAACATTTAAAAAGGAAGTGTGACAGTCAGAAGAATTGTAACAGATTCTGCATAAACTGTACCTGGGATTACTATTTAAGAAAAAAATAATAAATATTGATTTTGTTCAGTTTTTTTGTTTTGTTTTGTTTTGGGTTTTTTTACTGTTTGCTGAACATGATCCAGTCCTTGTATGACAAAGTTTGTCTTCTTATCAGGCTTAAACTCAGGCAGGCTGATTATGCAGATGTGTACACACCTTGAAAGTCCACAAGCAAACCACATGAACATGTGCAGAAGTACAAACTGGCATGGGATTTGAGCACAGAGGGTCAAAAGGTCCTGTGATTATGGCTGCACTGTGGCCCTAAGCTTGTGGAGTGACCTCTAGTGTCCTTGGGAAAGGTGAACCAACTCTGCACACTGAAAGCATGTGGTGGATACGATAGCAAGCTGTGTAGATCTAAAAGAGAGTGAAGTGTCATCTGAGGACACAAAAAGCAGAAAAAAGGTGAATAGGTCTGAAGAATGTGGTCAAGCTCCAGTTGTTCTATAAATTAAACCCTAGCACGGATCAAATCCCTGAAAGTAACATCAGTTGCCCCTGGATTAAGGTAGCTCCTATGTAGGACCACTCATAAAGTCCCTTACACGGAATATTACATACATTTTACATGATTATATCTTATCAGATGTTAAAACCACATGAACATTGACCCAGAAATTGAAAATGAATTAATCAAACCCAACAGTATAAGCTATCCACATTAATAATATTAAATTGCTAAATCATGTGGTTTCAGATCACATCTTGGTTATCACACTATTAATCATAATGATTAAGTAGTCTTATAATGTCAAGATCACCAACTTGTAGGGTGAGAGAATCACTGCTGGCCCAAAAACAGCAACCAGTCACACTGCCAGAGGTTTAAAGTGTGACTGTCTTGTCTGGTGCCCTAAGATTCTGCTTGTATGGTTGAAGCTACCTCCTGATTAATCTGACTTCATTTATAATCATCCGATTCTATTACATTTACCATGACTGATAAGCTTGTGGCTAGAATGCATCAAAGTGATTTTAATAGTGCTATGCCTCTCTGCAATTTTACTACTCATTCACCCAGGATTTATCTAAGTTCACATGATCTGTCAGAAGTCTGTTAGTTCAGGGACTAAGGGATGACCACTGAGTTTGGTCCAGTGACTGAGGGAATAACCTTTTCAGTTTAACTATACTAGTTTAGTTCCGGGACTGAAGGAATAACCTTTTCAGTATAACTACACCAAGTAATTCACCTAGCATGGTAACTTCACAAGAGACAAGACTGTGGATTAGCGTAATAACAATTTTATCATGGGCAGCCGTGGCCTTGTAGTTAAGGATCCAGCCTTGTGAAAAGAAGGTCACTGGTTCGATCCCCACAACCTAAATGACATGATCAAGTCCACTGAACAACGCACCCAACCCCCAACTGTTCCCAGGGCACCGGGCTAGAATGCTCACCTCACCTCATTCTTCTGTGTCCAAGCACAGTAGGTCAATACTTCACTATCACTTTTTTTATTAGAATGCCCAGAATAAAAAAAACACAATATAAATCCAATTAAATATTCAATGCAACAAATACCAAACTAAGTCAGCAAAACAGAGATATCTAATACAACTGAGAATGTAAAATGAAATGTTAAAAGAAAAGTTTGATCATACCTGGCAAAACTGACTCCACACACGGATATGTGTGGGAAGTTCTGGCTACAGAAAGAAAACACAATTCACAAATTTGACTCATTCCCTTAAATGTCTGTCCTGAAAGAAAGAAATAACTGGCCAAATGGAAATTTGTATGGATAGCTAATTAACACATTTGAAGACCTTATCAAGGAAAACCTTTGTGCCCTCAGGCTTAAGGAGATACAAAATCAGAGCAATTCTGTACAATCCAACTCAGCCTCTCAACGAGGAACTGGGGCAGATGGGCAGTTCATTTAGTCATAGACTCATTTCACCAAAGTGTAAGATGGAACAATTCAGACATACTTTTGTCCCCGCTGCAATCAGACTATATAACAATAACTGAGGTCTGTCCTCGTGCTGACCAGCACCCTTCTCATACTATAACTCAAGAGTTTTTCCCCATTTTCTACTACACTGGACATTTTGTGAATCATTATACGTAGCATGCATGTGTGTATATACTGTTTATTCTGAATACATATTGTCCTGTAAACTACATGCACAATTGTTATAACAGCATACTAGCATTATTATTATTAGAGCTGTCACATGATCAATATTTTAATTGTGTTAATCACGCAATAAATTTTTTTAATCGCACGTTAATCGCGGTTTTAATGCACATTTTGATTTGCATTGTACATGCAGATAGGCATCGTAGTGCCATTCAAAATGTTGTTGCCATTTATCACTGGTCTATTTTAAGAGAAATGACTGTTGCCTTTATTTGATAAAAGTGAAATATTAAAGATGATTGATGTCTTTTCATTTTTTTAACTTAAAGGGAACTGCACATTGTGTAGTTAGTTAGGTAACATGGGTATATCACTTCGCTGGAAGTTCTGTTGTGCTGCTGCTACATGATTGGCTGATTTGATTTTACCTCACAGACCCACTGCCGCAATAGAACGTAAGGAGTTTGTGTATGTGTTATGCGGATCCATTGCCTTTGCTGTCTCGCTCATTAAACTAATCTAAATAAAATAACAACCCAAAAAGAGCTACAACTTCTTTGTTCTCCATTGTTCCTTCCAATCTTTATCAATGTTTATGATAGCTAACGAGCTATGAGATCCTAAAATTCAGCACGAGAGATCAGAGCACTGTGCATGAGAAGAGACAACCAAAACATACATTAAAGATTTAAAATACATCACCTCCAGTTCATAGACATTTCATCATATTTATGTCAAAAGTGCCTACAGCATACAAAATTAGTCTGAACAGTGTTGTTTAATTTATCGTGCTAAATACAGCCGAGTGCTCTAATGAAGGCACAATCCTGAGGCTGCCCGCTGTTGATGACATTGCAGGGCATCCAAATAGAGCTGTTTTATTGGCCGAGTTCCCTGTGAAGAGCCCTTGGGATTCTGTATCCTGTGCAGTGTGTAGGGAGCAGGGATACAGCTTAGGGACCCTTGCGTTTGGATTAATGCATTAAAGAATTAATCGTGATAAAAAAAATTAACGGCACTAA
Organism: Scorpiodoras heckelii; assembly: GCA_028566435.1. Taxonomy (NCBI): domain Eukaryota; kingdom Metazoa; phylum Chordata; class Actinopteri; order Siluriformes; family Doradidae; genus Scorpiodoras; species Scorpiodoras heckelii. Next base: position 12,014,923 of record JAOVVH010000038.1, read on the forward strand.
AAATTTTAACGCAGATTAAAATTAGTTCAATTACGCAAACCAGCAGCGCAGTCAGTGAACACAAACATTCTGAAATTCACCATTACGTTAATTGTTTTAGGCTGCATTCCGATAGCAAGTGTCCCTAAGCTGTGTTTCTGATCCCTACACGCCGCACAGGGTACAGAAACCCAAGGGCTTTTCATAGGGAACTCAGTCACTAAAACAGCTCTATTTGGATTCCCTGCAACGTCATCAACAACGGACAGCCTCCTTGATTACACTGGTTGTGTTTAACAAGACAGCACTGGGCTTTATTTAACATGATAAACAACATCGTTCAGACTCATTTTGTATGCTGTAGGCACTGTTAAAATAAATGTGATGAAATGTCTATGAACTGTGGGTGATGTATTTGAACTTTTTATTGTATGTTTTGGTTGTGGTTGGAACGTTACCTCACTCTTCGTTGCAACGTGCCACGTTACTCTTATTTAAAATGGAGAATCAATGCCTTTAAGTAAACTCCAACTATAATCAGGATATCAGATGAATGAAAGATCCGACACAGCAGTGCTGCTGGAGACAGATGGACTACAGTCTGTAATTGTAGAACTAAAAGTGCAGCTATATGGTAAGTGAAACTGAGAAAATGGACAATGAGTGTAGAGAAAAGAAGGTGCTCATAAGGTTATGCCTGATCAGTGTATATGCGTATATACTGTGTATATAATTGAGTATTCAACTGCACTATTGTATCATATATTATGTAACAATAATTTTATCATATACCACTGTTGCACTGTTATTGTCTATAGTCCCATTAGCCCTCCATGTTGCAATCTCACGCTGTCACTTTCATTACGTTCCACATAACTAGTCAATGCACATGACTAGTGGATAGAGTGTCACTTGTGCAATCATGTATAGTAGAGTAATTATCCCCATAGTTTCCTTTTTTTATTCAACGTTTATCTGTATTTAATCTCTGCTGGAGCTGCTGTATCACCCAAATTTCCTCCATGGGGATCAATAAAGGAATCTTATCTTAATATTCAAAATCTTATAAAAACCTATCCTATTGTTTTACAACTGAGACCCTTGTAGTCCTCACACTAAGACTGCTAAAATGGTACTAAACTCCAATATGCTTCTTGTTTATTAAATACATTTTACCCCTATAACCCAATATGCTGACATATCATTGTGACAACAGGATGTCTTGTATCCAGGACACATGGAGAGGGAACTGGCAGGCAAATGGCAGACAAACAGTAGGAGACAGGGTACATTAGAATATGAAGTGACTGTCCACAGGCAACACCACATATGTGTTGTTCACCCTTATCACCAAACAGTTCTCAGGAACAAATGGTCTTAATAAATAAATTAATAATGCGGGGAAAAAATTACATGTGAAAAATTTATTATGTGAAGGAAAAATCAAATGTGAATATTAATTAATTCTGTTAAAAAAAGTCATAATAATTAAACAATAAAAATAAGAACATTAGTTTTGTGAAATCATGAATTATGAATCAACAAATGAATCATGAAAAAAATCATATGAAAATAAATGAATAATTAAAAAAATGATAAAAAATCAATTAATTAAATTCCCATCACAAGTAAAAAAAAATGAATAAATAAAAAGTGAATTAATGTTGTGAAAAAAAATAAAATGTGACATTAAATGAAACATTAAAAATTACAAACAAGAATAAATTAATCACGTGGGGAAAAATCACATGAAAATACATTAAGTGTGTTAAAAATCATGTGAATATGAATGAATTGTATACAAATTGCATGTGAATAATGAGTCATGTGGGGAAAAAACTATGAGCCACATGAGTATTAATTAATTATGAGATAAAACTGAATAAGAAAATAAATAAAACATATAAATAAAGCATATGGATTATGTGCATGCCTAAAAACATCATGTGATGTTTACGTGTGAAAGCACACGTCAGTATATAGAATTAATTAGTATAGATAGAACAGATGCAATGGATTAGGACTGTTATGGAAAATGCTTTTACAAAAATGCACAGCTTCCTCTAGACTCTAGAAAGAAGCTTAACAGTAGCTCAGCAGTGCAGAAAACAACACACACACTCACATGTGCTGGCTTGGAGAGAACAGCTTCATTAGCAGGTTGAGATGATAAATGCTTACTAAAGAGAGCGCAGGGAGATCTTGCTCATGCTTGAGGCTGTCAAAAACAACCTGCTCCAGTCCTGCAATCTCACAACTTTTTCACCCTGACTGTTAAAACTCCATACAGAGCAGAATACAGAGTTCACCTGATGTCAGCCCTTTCATTACCTTCAGATTCCCATCTCTCTGTATTACTCAGCTGAACATCTCAGGAGACACACAGCATTTAGAGATAGTACCAAGGTCAGTGTAGGGGGTTTTAATAAGGCCAGTTTACAAGAGTAACAGTTGCATGACATTTACCAGTGGCCAATTCTGTTTTTAGCAATCACCAGGAATTAATTGCCACTGTTTCAGTTTGTCAGGAAAATGCAGATGTGAAAATGTGTAAATGTACCCCAGGGCATTGCACCTTGCAGAACATTGCGTATTATTATATTTATCACCATATAGGCTTACTTACTCTGAGCATGTGAGTAAATACACTACCAGACTAGTGTTGCCAAGTCTTTTCAGAGGAAAGTAGCTAATACAAGCTCAACAAGTCATTAGAAGTGAGAAGATGACAGCAGTTCACAGCAAATTCAGTGAGCTAGGCTAAATGTTTGGCTTTTAGCCTAACTCACCTGCTGTCATTCCTCATCATCTTCCATCTTTGTTTTCTGGAGGAGGCTTTTCATAGCAGGCGTTTAGTCACAAAACCAGGAGACATCAAGCAATAGCACTGGCTGACAGAAATGGCCCTGATCCCACCACCAAACTGTCAAACCCACCCCATGTCCAAACTTGAGTGCAAAAACTTCATGTGAGCACAGAGAGCAGCCGAAGACAATGTGCTTGGCAAGCGAGGACAACTATCAATTCGAGCAATAAAAAAACATTTGAAAATGAAAAAAACAGTTGAGAGATATTATGTGAAATGTGCATGCAGTTCCTCTTTCTGAGCTCGCAAGTTTGTGCTCACGAGAGGGATATTTACACACGTGAAATGTTACAACTTTTCTCACCTGGTGTATTTGCGGAAAGGAAACAGAAAATGGAAAAGTCTGGACCAAGAAAAAGCATGACCTACAAGAAACTTAAAGTTTGACCCTGGTTCCTGACAAAGCTTCTCTGCATTTTTTAAACTGCAGGTTTTGTTCTTTGTGTTGTGTTCATTGTTAAGAATCTATGAAGTTGATTTCTTTTTCTTCGTTCATTTCATTGTCCGCTAACTGTGTAGTGTGTTAATTCGACCACCCTCACCCCACCCCAAACCCGAATTGCCAAGTGTGAAATACTACTAAATTCTCACGTCATGAATGTAATTTATCTCAGCAGAAATAGTAAGACCATTCCTTTCTGTTCTCATTATTAAATTGGTGCCAGTTTTGGTTATCCATCGTGTTCTTCAATTCAAGTCTAGATTAATTAACTATCATACACTTCTTTATCAAATTAGTTCATGTGACCCCTCATAAGCCATTCCTTTGCTTGCTCTGGTAATTCATTTAAATTAGCCTGTTCCTGTGTTTAGCTGTCATTTAACTTTCTTTTATTTTTTCTTTCTTTTTTATTTCTCTTTTTAGCCACTCTGTCGTTACTAGCTGGTTAATAATTATTACATTTATTACAGCTTAAGTTTGGAGTGTGTTTTTAATCCAGTAAAGGAATCACTGACAAAACTACAGCCATGAGTTCATATTTGTATTCAGAATAGTAATAATAATCATAATCATAATAATAACTAAAATTAAATCATTAAGATAACATAATTCTTCCTCTGAAAAGAGCTGGTGCCCTGACATTTTGATTATTGTTGCTATCAATCCTGTTTTTTCCACTATAATTGTGATTAAAGAGTGGTCATTGAGAACAAATGTGATTAATGATTGGTTGTAAGGAAGAATGGTGATCAGTGATTGGTCATTGGAAAACAATGGTGATCAGTGATTGAGCTGAAGCGCTCAAAAGTTATGAGATTTGTCACAAATAAAGCCACTAAAGGGCATTAAAGCCTCACCAAATATAGCAACACAGTCTCTAACTTGGCAACACTATACCAGAGTAATGTCCAAATGCACAAAATTGAATGTATAGATGTAAATATGTAATACAAATGTAAATATTGAAGGGAGTGTGCCAAGCTTCATTAAGCATACTGCTAAAATGTTTAAATAGAAAATAGTTTTAATTTGTTTATTACTTGATCATAGTCTTAAAACTTTGCTATCATTCTAAAACAGTACAAAATGCTTAAAATTAAGAAAACCCTTCTATTAACAGGTAAGTCCAAACTGTTTACTGGCAGCATAAGAAAAAAATCATTTATAATGCAGAAGTGCTTTGAGGAATGAAAAGCTATAATTGCATGGCAGCAAAAACAGCAACACATCCTATTCTGGACATTCCAGCTTTATGCTGGTAGAATGAACCTGCATGATGTCCTAGTCATTACACTGTAATCACAGACCATAATCACTTGGCTGTTTTAGCTCTAAATGGCTTGTGGAAAAGAACATCTGCTATTTATTCATATGTCTGAATTCTGAATGGTTTCTTTAGTACCCTTTATTATTTGTTGATGCGAGAACGCAGCGTACACATGTAGATGTCTGCATGACTGCCTGCTGAGTTTATTTAAGCTCAATCAGTCACTCAAATGTGCATGTGCATGTATGTGTATATGCAAGTGTGTGTGACATCTGGCCATCACATGCTGCCATAACCTCTCCAGTGTAACAACTGCTCAGATCGAGTCCACAGATCAGGACCATGGACAGAGGCATGGTGAGAAAGAAACATTATTGTGATAGATTCATGACAGTGATAATAAAATACTAACACCACAGCTAAGTCTACATTGTTACACCAAGCGGCTTATCAGTTGCCACCTCTGATTATTATAAGTTCAGTATGTTGTGTACAAAGCCCAACATGCAGGTCCATGCTTTCCTGTTGTTTGATGGGGATTAGCAGTGCTTCATACCTCATTTATTCTTTGTAGTATCCCCTTGCCCTTATAGATTTGAGAAAAAATGGCTTGTTGGACCAAGTAAAGTAGACGGCTCTGATGTGGAAAACATTCAAGAGGCTCAGAGTCTCAAATAGGAGATTGTGCTACTCAAACCCACTACCCACAGCACTTTGTAATTACTGGTTTGGGTTCCAGATAGATGGAGTTTCATCAGATGATGTTATGTTCTAGTGAGCTTGAGCATTGACCATCAAAATTATTATGTGAGCAAAGGGCATTTTCCTTTGATAGCGAATGCAATAAATGGCACATCCAATGGCAGGTGAACCTACTAGGTATCACTGTTTAAGGCTAAAAATTCAGGTCAGATTGTCTTCTGGTTGCTTATATGGCAATGCTGATTGTTATAGTGCTGCTAAGTGAAGAGAGTTTAATGTGACTTGACAGAGGGTGCCACACCTTACCCACAACATGTGTGAGGACCGCAAACAGTGAATGCAAAAGAAGTGGGGAGAGTGACCCAGCTGGCTGGTGGTGACCTTGTGTGTATGACTGTATATTGATAGAGTTTTACACTATAGTGACAGTGCAGACTCTGCAGGATTCCACAGTGGTAGACTCCAAGGACCTGCAGTGAAGTGTGCAGGCAGTTGGCATTTGTCAACGATTTGTGTGTTTGTGGCTGCGGGAGGCACTGCAGGGGTCTCTGTCGGTCTGTCTGTCTTTGTCTGTCTGTCTGTCTGTCTCTCTCTCTCTCTCTCTCTCTCTCTCTC
>JAOVVH010000038.1:12082022-12095191 GCA_028566435.1 Scorpiodoras heckelii
ATGTAGGATCACCATAGGTTATAGGCATTAAAAAAAGTAAATATGGCTTATAAATATTCAGAAATGTTTACTACAGCGGGATAGAAGAAACTGTTGAAATCTTAGTAAAACTGGATTTGTATTTTGTATTTTTTTTAGCTATTACATAGACAATATCAAGCAAAATATCAGTTTCAAATTCTCTGAAACTCTTTATTTATGCTAGAACTGTATACAAATTTTTTACTGTAGTCAGAAAAGCACATGATATTATCATATGCAAAATTTCACTTGTAATTTTGACTTTCCAACAATAGTATACAAGGTAAAAGTAACATCCAATGTTTTTCCATGCAGGATCACCTTAGTTTACAGGCATTAAAAAAAGTAAATATGGCTTATAAATGTTCAAAAATCTTTACTACAGTAGGATAGAAGAAAGTATTAAAATCTTAGTACAACTGGGTTTGGATTTTGTATTTTTTATAGATATTATGTAGAAAATATCAAGCAAAATATCTGTATTTAAGAAAACTGTATTTAAAAAAGTAAATATGGTTTATATTTAATAAATAAATATATCTTTACTATTGTAGGCTAAAAGTAACTAGTTAAATCTTAGTAAAAAATTGGATCTGTATTTTGTAATTTTATAGATATTAAATATAAAACATCAAGCAAAATATTATAGTTTCAAATTCTCTGAAACTGTATTTATACTAGAACTTTGTACAAATCTTTTTCTATAGTCAGAAAAGCACATCATGCAAATTGTCAACTTATCATATATGCAAAATTTAGCTTGTAATGTTGACTTGCCAGCAGTAGTATACAAGGTAAAAGTAACATTAAATGTTTTTTTCACCTTAGGTTATAGGCATTAAAAAAGTAAATCTATAACTAATATATAAATATTGAGAAATCTTTACTATGGCAAGTTAGAAGTAAATAGTTAAATATTAATAAAATTGGATTTGTGTTTTGTATTTGTATAGATATTAGAAAATATCAGTTTCGAATTCTCTGAAAGTGTATTTATGCTAGAACGCAGTACAATTTTGTTACTGTAGTAAGAAAAGCACATGATGCAAATGTTGTAACAACCATATTCTTGCCTTTCCTTGTTTCAAATTCTCTGAAACCCTCTATTTATGCTCGAACTTTGTACAAATTTTTCCTGTAGTAAGAAAAGCACATGATGCAAATCGTCAAATTATCATATGCAAAATTTCGTTTGTAATGTTGACTTGCCAGCAGTACTACAGAAGGAAAAAGTAACATTTAATGTTTTTCTATGCAGGATCACCTTAGTTTACAGGCATTAATAAAGTAAATATGACCTATATCTAATATATATATATATATATATATACGTTTTGCGAAATCTTTAATACGCAATGATATTGAGATCACTCTTGAATGGTAGGTTAGAAGTAAGTAGTTAAATATTAGCAAAACTGGATTTGTATTTTGTAGTTTTATAGATTATTAAAAATAAAAAAAACAATTAAAAAAATCATAGTTTCATATTCTCTGAAACTGGATTTATGCAAGAATTTGTACAAATTTTACAGTAGTCAGAAAAGCACATGATGCAAATGATCATATATGCAAAATTTCACTTGTAATGTTGACTTGCCAGCAGTAGTATACAAGGTAAAAGTAACATTAAATGTTTTTATACACGGGATCACTTTAGGTTAAAGGCATTAATTAAGTAAAAATTGCCTAAATTTAACATAAAAATGTACTGGAGTCTTTACTATGCAAAGTTATTAAGATAACTCTTGAAGTTAAATTTTAGTGAAACTGGATTTGTATTTTTTATTTTGGTAGATATTAAATAGAATACATCAAGCAAAATATCATAGTATAACCTCAGACTTCAGTAAGTTAACATTACTGAAGCTCTTTGGCATGTATAATTTCTTTGTTTATTTTTGAGCTATTTAGTTCAAAATGGTTAGCTGACTAGTTGTATTTTAGTGCAGTGCTAAAACATTAATTTTGGAATAAATTAAATTATAAATGGATAATTTGGTATCCACTGAAGCATCATATGAAGTTTCTTCTGTGTTTGCAGGTCTTCTTGAGCCAGTGCTTCCTGGCTCGGGTACCTTTGAGAGCAGTATTCTAGCTCCTCTTCATAACAATTATTTGTATGAGGAATCCAAAGAGTCTTTTATCTACAGTTCAGCACAGCTGATCAAAAATGTGGCTCTACAGAAACGAGTAAGTAGACACGTAAATAAATTTTTTGCTCTTGTCATCTGTGGTCTTTAGGCACAATTTTTCAGAACAAACTTTTCCAGACTGATGTTTTTTGTTTTTTGTTTTTTTGCTATGTCACATTTTTCACAGTATTCTGATTTTCGTGCTGAAAAAAGCAGAAACGGGTACTCTGAAGAGGAACTCGAGGAGTCATTTGGCTTCTTGTTGCTCGATGACAAATCCATGGTACATGCATTCAACACCGAGCACCATCATGGACCTGTATTTAAATCCAGTTAATAAGTGATTGAATTTCCTGACCACCTGTTTACCTTTATTTAAAGGCAAATAGACTTGCGGATACGGGCCTAATCGTTGGGCATGGGACGTGCACCACTCTTGGAGATTGTTCAAAGGGTAAATATCCTCAAAGCTCTGGTAGATTTATCTGAGAATGTTATGTATGCCTTTTTTCTTTAATCCTTGTGCTACATGGACTGTAGTTTTTTTTCAGCGGGATCCAAAAGTAGCATAAAGCCAAGAACTGTCATGAAACTCTCATTTCTTTTTGTAAACATTAAACAAAGACATTCAAAGGATCAACATGCAGATCTTCTGCCCAACACGGATACCTTCACATTTCACAACACTAGCATAGAAATTGAAATCGGGACTCTGAGAGAAATTGGTTTCAGTTTCTATTATACCAGGACTGCTTCATGCTAAAACAAACTGGTACATTTAAGCAAATCCAACAGACTGTAGAATGTTTCATATATACTGGAACTACATATGTATGCAATTCCCACCACTAAAACAGGCCATCTCTAAAAATACAGCATATGGAATGCAGAAGCTCCATTACATAAAGCTCACTGACACAGCCTGAAAACCTCCCAGTTCACAGCCTATAAATAATGAGACACTGTATATCTTTACAATTAAGTACATTCATGGCATTAGTACACATTTTTTTTAAAAAAGGGTAAAAAGGTGCTCTTACCATGCAGTGTGTAGTGATCAAGCAGTTGTCTAGTTTTGAAAGTGAAAGTATGGATGTATAGTTTTATATGCATGAGAAAGTGAGAAATAGAAACAGAAAGTGTTAGTGGGACGAGCTCAAAGGGCTTATGGAGCAATCCAGCTTAAATTAGCCAAACATGAAAATGAAACACAAAATCCATAAAGATGTTTCATAGATATTAAACATACATGATATTGACTTACATGTTTCAGACACATTTATTTCTATAAGTAATAAGCTAGTGCTGAAAATATGTCTAATTCTGGTATTTTATGTAGTTTTATATTAGTAGAATCAGCTGTGCTAGTGTATGGCAAGCACTGTACTCCTTTTTACTTGGGTTGTTCTAGATGAGGGTTGGACATACACACTGATCTGATTTATCTGTAAAATTACCACTACGATTTTCCCTGAAAGACGTTCTAGGAAAGGATTGTGGCTGCTTTTAAAATTAGTGACATATTAGTCAAAGTTCAACAGTGAATATGCTGTGTTTTCTCTCTCTCTCTCTCTCTCTCTCTTTCTCTCTGTCTCTCTCTCTGTCTCACTCTCTCTCTCTCTCTCTCTCTCTCTCTCGTTCTGTCTCGCACACTTTTCCCTTGCACTTCCCTGCCTTGCCTTTTTTCTTTTTCCTTTTGAACATGATGAGGTGATCTACACATTTTCCTTCCTTTAGTACACTGTGTTGGCATAGTGTTGGCATAATCTGATTGGTCCAGACCAGTTCTTTACTCAGGAAGGCAACTGAAATTTAGTGCGAGCCACCGTCATTCCCCTTCAACCCCCTACCTCTTTGTTTCCTTTTTTAAAGTCATGTCAGTTTTATGTTAGGTAATCAGAATGCACATAACAATGGAGCATTGTTTTCTGTCAGTGTAATGTATTGTAATAATAGGAAATGTTCATGTTTATGCTGTGCACTGTACACATTTTGCTTAAAGGAAGGTTTTTTCTGTGAGGCGGATTACTATGTGCCCTATAACCATGTGTCTCAGTTTTCGTTGCTGAACTTGTATTTTGGCTCACCCAGTGTCATTGAACTGGTTTTTCCTGAATGTTCTAGCTGTGTGCATGAGTAGTACATGACATGTTAGGACTTGAAAAGACATAATGGATTTATACTTTGTCTTTTGTAATTTTGTCTAAAATATAAATATACACCGATCAGGCATAACATTATGACCACCTACTTTTCTGTACACTCATTGTCCATTTTCTCAATTCCACTTATTATATAGCTGCACTTTGTAGTTCTACAATTACAGATTGTAGTCCATCTGTTTCTCTACATACTTTGTTAGTCCCCTTTACTCTGTTCTCTAATGGTCAGGTTAGTGTGTGTTGTACTAGTGTGAGTAAACACCTCAGTGTCACTGCTGGACTGAAAATATCCACCAACCAAAAATATCACTATCTAAACATTATATTGTGCTTAAAGATGAGGACACATGGCTTTATATATCTGAGAACTTTAATTTTCAAAACATTTTATTTAAATTGTAAAACGGATTAAATTTTGAGCAGAAGCCCAACCAAGCATGCCCTCTGGTTCTCAAAAGGGGTGGAAAAAAGTGCTTCCATTAGATAATATTTTTACATGCAACGCTGACTTTTGCAAGGTATCTAGAACATTACACTGATCGTATATATTGAGTGTAGATGAGTATTTATTGGAGCGGATATATACGAGAACTGATGTCATTGAATTTAACTGTCTGTAATCTGTCTTTCAAACAGGCGTGTATATCTCAAAGTACTCTGACTGTCTTGACCTAAAGCGCTGGTATGATGGCAAGACAGGCTACATTGTTCTGTTAAAGTTGACAAAGGTAAGAAAAGTTGCATACATCTTTTAAAAAAAAAAAAAAAAGTACAATGTCTGAATATGTACATACATGATTTGCTTTTTATGCCACAAATACCTTACACTGCTTTCATTATTTAAAAAAAACTTGTCAATAGGGTCGAGTGAAGGAAGTAACAGAAAACTACACACAAAACTTCACACCTCCAACTGCTGGGTTTGATTGTCATGTGTCAGAACAGCTCAGGGCAGTGTGTGCAACTACCAGCTCCTTTCTAGCATTTGAAAGGACTCAGGTGACCCTCAGCTCATTATTTCTCGAGCTTCGGCATGCATGCCTTTACCAGTCGTCTAAAAAGTATAATCCAACTTTTTTATTCCAAATCCAGTATTGTGTACACTAAATGTCTTGGAACTCAACATTCATGCTTGTGCACACACAGAGGACTCTTACATGCGTAGACCATTAAATGCTGCTACCCACCACAGTCTGTTAACGTACTCTGTTTAAAAAGAAGCTTGAATTAAAATAAACATAATCTATTTTTGTGCCTTACTAAGTTAATGTTTGTTTTTCAGTATTTTATGTATGAGCTGCTGGACGGAGGGGAAAAGGTTGAGCCATGCCCGAGGCATGTGTGCCCGTTCGCCATTGTGGCTTTCTCCTATGGAAAAACTGCCCTCTCTTTAGAGCTGAAAGAGAAAAGGTCAGCATCATTAATACAACTATTCAAATGGGGTCTGAAAAGTAGGTAAAATGGGTTGCGTTTGATGGTGAAGGACATTGATTTTCTTTAACTGAAACCGGTGCTGTGCATGTGTTTTGTGTGTGTATATGTGTGTGTGTGTGTGTGTGTGTATGTATGTATGTATGTATGTATGTATATACACACACACACACACACACACACACACACACACACACACATCACCAGTAACTTAGCAGCAGCATATAATCATGGAGACACAGGTCGAGACAATCAGATAATGTTCACATCAAACATCCAAACGAGCTTCACTGGTGATTCAGAAACTGCTGAGTAGCCTGTGCCCAGTGTAGCCCCTGGTTCCTGTTTAAGGCTGCCGGAAGTGGAAACCGATGTTGTCTTCTGCCGTTGTAGCCCATCCCCCATCAATGGTCTTCACGTTGTGTTTTCTGAGATGCTTTTCTGCTCACCAATGTTCTGGTCATTTGAGTTACCCTGGCTTTCCAGTCAGCTTGAACCAGTCTGGCCATTTTCCTCTGAATTATCTCATCAACAAGTTATTTCTGCTGGCAGCTCACTGGGGTTTTTTTTTGGTGTGTTTTTCTCATCATTTTGTGTAAACTGTAAAAGCTGTTGCAAGTGAAAAGCCAAAGATTGGTGAAAGTCAGTCTGGCACCAACATTTTGATGAGATCACATTTCTTGTGAATATTAACTGAAGCATGTAACCTGTATCTTCAGGATTTTCATATATAATTTAGAATAACAATCCTGTATTGTTTATCTGATTTTTCTGGATCAGGTATTTTACTGGGGGGAAAAAGTGCCTGTGCACTCTTGCTCCTTTCAGGTTTTCTTGACAAATATCTGCATCTTATTTTCTCACAACAGTTACTGTTCATGTAAATATTTTGCTTATGTAAATATTGTGCATACGTTAAAGGCGTTTATTCTTTCTCTTTTGTTTTTCAGCCAAGAAAAATCAAGTAAGCATTATATTAATATTTTAATGAGCTGCATTATTGGTATAACTAAATAAATACAGAGCACATTTCATTAAATTGTATTGAGCATATGATTATATATGAGGTTTCTTTGGATTGCTATCTATTTGTGTCAGTTTCTGGCATTTCACTGCAGGCCTTTAATTTCAGCATTTCATTACCAACCCTGGAGGGGCCAGCTAAAGGTCGGGTCTGTTGTGTACAACATTGGGTTGAAGTCCATCCATGGAGCCATGTTCCCAGCAAATCTGTATGTTGGATAATTCTTCACAGAGTACACAAATGAGTCAAACTATGCAAATGGATATAGTAATTGTTGGTGCATGCTGAATCTGGCAACATACTGACTTTCATTTTTCATTTTTTCTTTGAAATTTAATTATATTCTTCTTGTAGTTGATGCTGATCTGGATTTGTTTTGGGGTTTTTTTCTTCAGTGCAAAAACAGTTAAAGTTGACTATACAATTGGAGTCTCTGAACTGAGGAAGACACTACCCCAAGCAATTTTTGAAACTTCTCCTCTTGGTGAAGGTGTGTTAAAATTTATTTTAAGTATTCACAGTATATTTTATGTAAAATAGTGAGATTTAGAAGACTAGTCTTTAATTACAAAGAGCCACTTACTTGTCATTTTATAGATTTTGAACTTAAGGTGGGACACTTTTTAAATGCAAAAAAAACTGAAATCTGTAATTTGTTAATTCACTTGAGCCCTTTATTTAACAAACAAAAGGACAAAGAAAAGGTTTTCAGTTTTGTCAATGATGAACTTAATTCTGTTTGTTAAATATGAACGAATTTAAAAATAGATGTCTGCAACACACTCAAAAACATAGCGTTCAGCAGCAGTTTCCACCCTTAGCCTTTAAGCACCAAGATTTCCCCTGACTCCCTAAATCTTTTCATGATATTATGAACTGTAGATGGTGAAAGACCCAAATTCTTTGCAATCTTGCACTGAGAAACTGTATTTGATCTGACTGACAATTCTCTGATGAAGTTCGACACATTCCTGCTTGCAGAGACTAAACCTTTGTTGGATCCTCCTTTTATACTCAATCTTGATGACTTCACCTGTTACCAGTTAAACTACTAATTGTGGAACCTTCCAGAACAGTAATACTTGTATAACCTTTTGAGTGTGTTGCAGCCATCAGTTTCTAAATTTGTTTATATTTAACAAACAGAATTACATTCAGCATTGAAAGACTGAAAATCTTTTCTTTATCGTTTTGTCTCTTAAATAAAGGTTCAAGTGAATGAACAAATTACAGATTTCAATTTTATTGCATTTTTAGAAAGTGTCCCAACTTTTCTGGAAATATGGTTTGTATCTGGATCTTTTGATTTCTTGTGGAACATATATCTGATCCATTTTATTTATTTTAGTTTCAATAGATGGCAAATGGTTCAGCATGTATGATGTCATCTCCTCTGAAGCAAGAAATGACCTAGCTGGTTTAACTCAAAATCTGAAGGAGAAGGACATGGTAAGTCTAGTGGGTGAGTGAATGGAGTAGGAACTAGAAGACCAATTAAATTTTTTTTTTCTTTTTAACTTGCAGGCCCTTGTTATATTTTTGGAAGATGGTGGTTTCCTTCTGCTTTTACATTCATCGAATTTCCTCTCCTACGAAGGTGATGATGCTCTAAAGGCAGTATTCTAAATCTGATTAGATATACTTAACGCTTTACTTCATGATTAGTAAAATATTTGGAACATTTTTATAGGTGCAGGTACAGATAAAGCCTTTGCTCTTCAAGGAATGTTTATTTATCCTGACTCCAGGACTGTTCCAAGAGGTGAATAAAATTTATCTAAAGTATTTTGTGGCATATATTATTGCACATTTTGGACATTGCTCATATGGTGTCTTTATTTCTAATTATTGGTTCTTTGGGGGTTTAGAGACCAAGAGCAGATACCATAAGACTACAGTTTCATCTGAGGTTCTTCAAGTTCTCCCTGCCCTGAATTATGCCGAATTAGAAATGGAGAAGTGTCCTCCAATGCAAAATGAGAAGCCCCTCGGCATAATGGAGAAGCATTTGCAGGACTTTGCTGCTCTTATTTTTCCAGGGCTAACTAGCAGCCCTAGTAGGGAGGCTAGTATGTTTCCTGATCAGTATGATGTACCTGATGGTTTTCCTCTGATTGCCCCAAAGTGGACAGAACAGACTGGGGATCGCCTCAAGACATACTTAGAGAGTCCATGCAGTTTTCAGATTCCTGTGGCTAGGGCATTGGAACTCCTTGCTGCTGGAAAACAGCAGCGCAGTGACGATCATGATGATGATGTTTATTACTGTATATCATCACCTGAGGCCCCTCAGACTCCTGCTGGCATGGTTTTGGAAAGAGATTTGCCTATTGAAACTGATCATTCAGCTCGCAGGAATGTTTCTGATGACGTGAAAAAGACAGCTGAGCAGCAAGTTGAAGCAGAAAAGACTGTAGCTGTGAAACCACCCCACTGTGCTTCGATAGAGGAAGTCAGCACGTCTGGTGCAGCAGCAGTTTCAGCGTCCGATGATGAGCCAGCTGAAAGGACAGACCCTTCACCCACATTAGATGCCTTCCCCACAGAACACTATGCTCAGAACATTCATGCAGTTAATACTGCTCAGGATGGTGAGAAAACATCCGAGTGTGTCTCAGTTGGTGACAAAAGCAGTAAAAGTGAGTTTTCCGGGGCATTTATTCAAGAAACTATTGAGACCACCAGTGTGGCATTACCATCCACAGAAATCGGAGATGATGCCTCAACTCTGGCGTCTAATGATGAGATGGAGGTTGATCAGTCCAAGAAAGTAGACTGTTTATCAGACGTGCTCCCCAAAGTTGGAGGTCAGATACCGGTTGCTGACAAAGTCCTACAGGAAGCTGACCTTCCAACATCCATTTCACCTCCTACTACATCAGTAAACCGGACTGAAGCATTAATTAAAGAGTGTAAGGAAGTACAGCCAGAGGCGAGCAGTAATATTCCTGCTGAGTCAAAATCCGTGCCAAACCGGCGTAGAAAGAGGAGAAGAAGGAAAACTTTAAAACGCAATACTAATACAGTCAGTCATGTTACAACCCCAGTACAAAACACTACTTTATCTTTATGCCCTTCAACAGAAGCTACTCCTGAAAAGAGTAGTAACAGTGACACAATACAGTCCTCATCCAGCACACTGAAAAAAGATTGGCGTTCTCTCCCAAGGCGCAAGAGGCACTGGAATGCCGACACCAGTACAAAGAGGACGTTGAGGTCCGATTTTAAAAACACTGAAATGCCCAGTGGTAAAGACGGTGAGACGGAGACAAATACTACCAGTACAGACCTTAATGTTACAGAAAACATTATGCCCAGTACACCAAAACGAAAAATGGAAGGAGTCAATATGAGAGAACGATATGGCCTTAAGACAATAATCACAGATTGTGGCAAGGTCTTTGTCCCCCATGGCTCAGAAGTTGCTCCTGGAGAGATAAAGGCTAACGAAAATAAGCAAGCTCAAGAATCATCCTTTGTTTCAGCCAGCAGTCCTTCCGCAGAGAACCCAACAGATACACCACCACATGATAAACCTCAGCCATCACATATGGAAAACACAGGTGAGCATATGCCCCTAAAACACATACAGAACATCTCCGTGAGTCCGGCTAATGCACTATCCTCTGGGGACATTACAGAGCAGGATCCTGTATCCCCTAAAAACTCTGCTGAATCAGCTGAAAAAAATAAAAGCACAGCGAAAGGCCATGTGTACCGGGCAATATCCATAAGTAAGCTAAAGACCGTGCTCAAAAGAGCAAGAAGGACTAAATCTCCTGGTGCACAGGATCAGGGGACATCGATATCAGATAATGCAGAGCCTGAATTGAAAAGAGGCAAAGCAAACAATGATGTAGAGAAGTCAGACAAGGCCAAATCAGCTCTTTATGCAGATGATAAAAAAGGCAACACGTCACAGCACAAACCTGAATCCGCTCAGAGTCAAGAGCCAGTGGAAAATCCACCATCTAAACCACGCCAGAGGATCACAATATCTCAGGACAAGCAGATGTCAAAGATCGCGAAAGAAAATGGTAGGAGTGTAGTAAAGCCGTTGTGTATTTTTTTTTCTTTTACCTTATATAATGTCAACACAGACAAGTAGGATGTTTTCATATTTTTGTGTGCTGTAGTTATGTATTTTCACTGAGATCTGCAGTAGAGATGTGCATGGCATGCCTGCTTTTTTGTGCACTCCAGTGCACTTAATTAGTTGTTGCTTGAAATATAAACAAGAAATTAGTTAGGCCTTTGTGACTGCAACCAGAATAAGCATTTACTGAAGATGTATGAATGAATGAATGAATAAATGAACACAGTAAATGGGGGCCTTTGAATGTACAAGCAATTCACCAAGTCTAGTACTTTTCCATGTGTGTGAACATGGCCTTTCTTTGTCCTGCGAGCTTCATATCCGAGCTCCTGCAACTTCTTGTTGTGTCTTTTCTAGTAGTTTGCAAAATCCCAGTCCCAGTGCACACCATTAATCTACAGGAAATGAAATATCCTAAAAGGAAAACAGATATTGTCCTTAAGTCTAGTTCATAATTACTGACTCTGTGTGGACAAATTGAGTCCTGTTTAAAATAGCCATATAAGTTACATATATTTGAATCAGCAGACTTGCTAGAAAACATATCCATTCTTTCTGCCTGCCTACTTTCTTGCTGCCCCGATTTAAAGGCATTTTGTTATATTGTGCATTATATGTAATACTAATATTAAGATTAATTGCAGATACATTTATAATATTAGTTTCACTTTTACAGTAGGGAAAGCACCAGTCAGAGCTTGTTTCCTTCTACAGCTTCTGTCATCTGTCTTACATGCATATTTGTGACAAATTCTGCTTTTTTCTGTCCATTCTCTTTCTGCTTTTTCACTCCCTGCTGTCTCCGTTTTTTTTCTTGTTTTTACAGGTTGCAACAAATTTGATAACCTTTCCCCTAATGAAATAGTTAAAAAAGCCAGCCAGCAGCCTGTAGAATATAGGACAGAAGGAAAGCATATTAGTTCTGATGGCAAAAGCAATAAAGAGGAAATGGCTACTGGTGTTCCTGCACCTTCAGATGCTCTTAATCTTCTGGCTGATTTGGCTCTCAGTGTAAGTAGTGAAGAAATATTGCCTACACTGGGAGAAAAACGCCTTGCAGCCAAGACCAGTAGCTCACCACAGACAGTCATTCATCTGTTACAAAACCTCACCCCCAGATTAAAGTTACCCCCCAAATCTCCTTTTCCAGAGAGTCTTGCAGTGACTGGGGATTTGATATTAGAAATATCAAAAGAGCATTCTTACTCACAGCCCACCCCTCTGCTGTCAGGCTTGACAGGCATATGCCCCCAGGTTCAATCTCCACTTGGATGTGTTGAGCCTCTTCTGTCCATGAAATCTGACATTCTTCTGAAGTTACCTGATCTCCGTAGTTGTCCAGGCAATAATAATAAAGGAAGCAAAAATGGATGGAGATTCCTGACTTTAAGTGAATCAGCCTCACCTGCTGTCAAGGCCAAACTGTGGAGTTCCATATTTCTCGACTGTAGGAGCATCATTGAAAAGGAGGGCTCCATTCAAGTGACAAGACATTGGAAAGAAAACTATGATTTCAAATTTGACAGCAAGTTTACGAATGACAAGCTAGACAAATGTGTGTCAAGAGCGCTGCATGGGTATGTGTTTCATTTTCCCCACCTACAATTGGATCATTTTAGCTATAATGCCTTGTGCCTAAATGGTATAAAATGTTATACACTTTTGTAGTCATGTCATCAATGTGTAGTTACATTCTGAACTTCTATACACACACAACCCAATTTCCAGAAAAGTTGGGATACTTTCTAAAAATGCAATAAAAACTGAAATCTCTAATTTGTTAATTCACTTGAACCTTTATAAAAGGACAGGATTTTTAGTGTTTTTAATGATGAACTTAATTCTATTTGTTAAATATAAAGAAACTTAGAAGTTTATGGCTGCAACACACTCAAAAAAATTGGGACAGAGGCATGTTAACCACTGGGACACGTGACCTTTTCTTTTAATGATACTTTTTAATTATTTGGGAATTGAAGATACTAATTGTTGCAGTTTTGCAAGTGGAATTTTTGCCCATTTTTGCTGTATACATGACTTGAGGTGCTCGACAGTCCGTGGTCACTGTTGTCTGATTCTTCTCTTCGTGATGCACCATACATTTTCAGTAGGAGACAGATCTGCACTGCAGGCAGGCCTGTCAAGCAAACGCACTCTATGTCTACGAAGCCACTCTGTTGTAACTTGTGCAGAATGAGGCCTCCATTGTCCTAGTGAAATAGACATGGAGTTCCTGGGAAAAGACGGCCGCATATGTCTCTCCAAAATACCTGTATAAGCCTCCGCATCAATGGTATTTTCAT
>JAOVVH010000038.1:12095291-12107456 GCA_028566435.1 Scorpiodoras heckelii
GGTCCAATTTAGCCATGAAACCTCCCACACTAAAATGACAGGTGTTTCAGTTTCATTGTCTAACCCCTGTATATAGCTGTATTTGTAAAAGATAAAAAGGTTTTCATAGTGTCATTATCTGAAAGAGGATTATTAGAAATAAGTAATTACCTAACTGAATAAACATAAGGCTTATAAGTGAATTTTCATATAATAGTAATGTATCCAATATGGTCTATGCTGTATTTACCAAAAACATTTCCTGTCTGTTTCTAATTCCTCAGCAAATGGGATTTCAGCATTGAAGATAGTTATGAACAAGTGCATCTCATATTCCATATGTGGATAGGCCTGTTCTACAGTAAACCCACTTCCAGATTCTTTCACTTCGATAACATCTGTCCAACAGTGGAACGAAAAAAACCCACGAAGGAGTTACAGTGTTCTGTTCAGACTTCCACACCGCTGCCTGATGTTGATTTGTCCTCAAAGGCAGACAAACCTGCTTCCTTAGATCCTGCATCAGATGCTCTTGACCTTTCAGTGAATGCATCTAAGGATGTGGATCAGTGCACCACTGAAGAGAATCCTACACCTAGTCCTGGTGTACAGTCAAGACTGGAAGACACGAGGGAAAATAAAGCACCAGCTATTAAACCCAGCGTAAACTGTTCTCCCAGTGTTCCAGTAGGAGGAGATCCTATGGTAAGCAGTCCTAGGGCAGCATGAACCATGTCCGATCTTGACGTTACTGTCTGCAAAGAATGACCCAAAAAAATGCCATTTATATAAGTGTAGTTCTGGGTGTTTAACTGAAAAAGGTCTTAATGCTTCATTCTCTGGAGGTAGGAATGGCAAAACAGCATAACAGTTAAAAATGATGCATATATCTGACTATTGTACATGTACTCTACTGTAAATGCTTAAATACAGCTTGATTATCATGACCTATCTTTGTGTATTCGTTAAATAAGGAGTAAAACACTTCATGAAGGCCACCCCAGAATTGATTTTCTTATTTCTAGTTATTTTATATAATAAAGAATAACCCATACTTTTTATCCATTTGTAGTTATACTTGTGAAATGTCTGCAAAACAGGTTCCTGTTGTCACTTAATTTATAGCAGCTATAAACAGTTTTTCTCTCACCAGCCTTGTGAAGGTAATAAGACAAAAACAATGCAGCTTGTCATGTTGCCGAGGATCCACAAAAGCCCTCTGTCCTGAAGACTTTCCCAGGTCTGAAAACTTAAAGGAACAGCTTTAGCTGTGTTACACAGCACTGACTTCTGAACATATTACATAGAATGAGCATATTAATACACCTGACCTTCACACCCATATGTGCTTTTTTTAACCCCTCTTTACTTTCATAGTAAGCTCCACTCTTCTGGGAAGGCTTTCCATTAAATTGTGGAGTGTGGCTCTGAGGATTTGTGTTCATTCAGACACCAGAGCAGTGGCAAGGTCAAGCATTTATGTGAGACGAGGAGGCCTGGGGTGCAGTCAGCATTCCAGTTTCTCCCAAATGTGTTCAGTTGGGTTGAGGTCAGGGCTCTGTTCAGGCTACTCGAGTACTTCCACTTCAGCCTTGGCAAACCATGTCTCCATGGAGCTTGCTTTTTTTGCACAGGGGCATTGTCATGCTGGAACAGGTTTAGGCCTCGTAGTTCCAGTGAAAGGAAATGGTATACAAAGACGTCATGTACAATTATGGAATGTGCATCCAGCTTTGTAGCAACAGTTTGGGAAGGACACATATGGATGTGGTGGTCAGGTGTCCACAAACTTTTGGCCATATAGTTTTAACCTGTGATTTGAATTACAGCCTGAACTACTCAGAACTACTCAGATCAGCAGATTCAGATTAATCAACCATGATATAATAAATAGTAATGTATCTGTTAGACATTTCTTCAGGCCTCGGGTAAAAATAAACTGTGTTTATGCATGTGTTGTACTGTGCATTTGATTCTTAAGGGCAGGATGTATACACTTTTTTTCTGCTACACAGACCTGAATCTTTTTTGTTAACCATTGCAGGATTACAGATCCACTTTGGAGGCCTTGGACGAAAAGTCTGCATCTGACGGTAATGACTGCAGTGACCTTGAGGATGATCCGAATGACGTCACTGAAAGCTCTTACACAAAAGTCTTGGAGGGCAATAGTGCATACAGTCACTTGTGTGACCATGCATCAAACATGAGAATCAATGAACAAAAATTATTGAATGTGCAAAACAGTGTACTTGCTTGCAAGGATCTGTCTACATCCAAGACCATGAACATGAAAAGTGCCGGGATGGTGGGCACTGAGACAAACAATGTGGCTGTATTCCACCAGGTGGTTGTAAGGCCTGTCAAGCCTCTGATTCTTCCAAAAGTGCATGATTCCTTACCTGGAAGAAAAATCATACTAAAGTCATTGAGCTTTAAGGACAAGCACAAAGACGAAGCACCTGTACCACCTGTAAGTGAGCAGTCTGAAGCAGCAGGTCTTGAGGAAAAACATGAAAGTGCATCAGTGAGTGATGAAAGTGATGTAAGAATTGCAGTTAAATCTGTGCTTCCTGAATCACCTATGGTCATTCATGATGTGAATAGTAGAAGAAAGAAGAAATCTCCGGCTGGTGTAAGAAATAATAAGGCCATTTCTAATGACCTAGGAGATGCACCAGTGGATGTGCATGATGTAAGTAACAAGACAAAACAGAAGGTCAAATCTGTAATAGATGACACACAGAGAGATTACAGAAATGATAATGTACCTGTGGAGATGCATATTACCGATGAAGCAACAGAGACGTTTGGACCTGTACCTGGTGTCACTGATGAAATTTCTTTAGATATACCTGATGTGAGTCATAAAACAAAGGAGGAAGTTCAACCTGTAAGTGATACACCTGGGAAAGTGCTTGTGGCTGATGAGATAACGGACAAACCAACACCTGTGCCTGTTAGAGATGACGTATCTATGATTGTACCCGATGTGATTAAGTCAAAGGAGGTAGTTAAAGATGCGAGGGACAACACAAGTTCACATGAGGTCATTAATGACGCACATGTTAATGATGAGACAAACAAGACAACAGAGTATGATGGAGAAAATACTCCTCATGGTGCATGTGATGATCATGCCTCAGATGAAGCAAACATCAGAAATATGTCTGTAAATGTACCAGCTGAAGCCAAAGATAAGCTTGGTGTCTTAGATGACATACCTGTAGAAGTACAGGATGTGAATAACACAAACGATGAAGCCAAACCTGAGCTTGATGTCAGAGCTGATATGTCTACAGATGTACAGGATGTGAATAACACAAACAAGGAAGCCAAACCTGTGCTTGATGTCAGAGACGGCACACCTGCAAACATACAGGATGTGAACGAAAGCACAAAGGATGAAACCAAATGTCAGCCTGATGTCAGAGAATGCAGCTCTGTGGATAGAAAGCATGATGTTGATACAACAGAAGACATGGCAGTCCATGAAGAAATGCAAGCCATGGAGGAACATGTGTCTGGGAAAGATGAAAATAATACAGATGAAACAACGAACGAAAGTGAAAGAAAAGTAACAGCAGGGCTCACTGCTGATGTCGACATTGAATTCGATTCTGAGAAACAAAACACTATGGATGAGTCTCAAGACTTAACAGATTGTGTAGATATGGAGATCAGCAATGATAAGGATTCAGAAGATGAAAATCTGAATGACGTGACTGTCTCTGGTGGTGAATTTCTTGAGGAAAAAACTGTAAAGCTGCAAGAGGGTGAAATAAAAACTGAGGCTGTTGTGGCAAGCAATTATAAGGAGCACATTAGAGAGGGTACTCAGCCAGAGAGATCTGATTATTCGTATGCAGATCACATGAGCTCAATATCCCATCCGTTAATGATGTTGAGGGAAGGCCAGAGCTCGCCTGCTGTTGGTGGCACTTGCATCCAAACACAGAATGATAGTGAAAGCACAACACTTCGTGATGCCATTGTGGTTCAACATGACACCCCTGAGGTCAAGCCCACAAAAGTGTGTGATGATATGTTCCCTTTAACTGGAGTTGTTCAAACAGAACCACATGAAACAAAAGACTCTAGCATCCAGGGCACAATCAAAGAAGCTGATAATTTAGCAATTTTAAATGCAAATGCTCGTTCAGGCAAAGACCCTAGAATGCCTGAGGGGGTCACCGACCCGAAACTTATTGTCCCCTCAATTTCTGAGCGGCCTGCTGCTGAAATGGTTGAGCTACATGAAAGTTTAGACAGCATGAATGCATCTCGACCAGCTCTGCAAATAGATAGTGAGGCCGAGATGAACAGCAGATGCTGTACCCCTACTCTGGATGAACCAGCGTACAATGAAGAGATTGCTGAGTTTTCAAACAGTCAGGAAGAAACTTTCCAGGACACTTCTGAAACAGAGCAGTCCTGTGTACGGATAAGTCCTACCAATACATGGTTGGTACTTGATAGTTCTGATGATTCAAATTCGGGATTAGAGAAGTCTCCAGCTCACCGAGAACAAAGCTTCACTCATGATCCTTGTTGGAGTAAGCTTGATGCCACGGTCAAAGAGGCTGATGAAAGCAAACCATCTTTAACCGATGAACATGTGCCAGGGGAGAACTTGGTTTATCTTGATTACAAAGCCGTTCCCACGTGTAGAACTACCAAAGAAGTTGAGCCTCAACAAGACCGGTTTGGTAGTTTTTCTGAGCAATATGAAGATGAGTCGTACGAAGAACTTCCTTCCTCATGGAAACACAGTGCTAGCTTTAGAACAGCGGGACACAAAGATCTCAGTGATTGGTATGCATTTGATGAGGATACACATTACACAGACAGCATTTCTGTCCAGAGAGAAGTACTATATAGGCCAAGAGAGATTACAGAGAGTAACTCAGACATGCCTGGTTGGGTACAAAGAATTCATTATTCAGAATTTAGTCCCAGTGTGGAGTCAAATGAAAGAGTTCTTTCTTTCAGGCATCGAGCAGATTTATCAGAATCTACTGAAGAGGCTGTGAGTCATGGATCAGAGCCTGTGTGTTACAGAAAAAAGAAATGTAAGCGAAACTTCTGTCAAAATAAGTGGGATAAAGGAGACTTCAATGCAACTGTAGACTACAGCATACAAAAGACCATTTCTTGTAGTTCAGATCGATCAAGCATATCAAGGACACGAACATCTAGCCCATATCAGCCTCAAGAAGAAAGCAAGCAGACTTTTGACTGGCGCAGATATTTCAGGAGAGAGGGAGTATTTGAGTCACATAAAGGGAACGACAGACTGTTCCATGATCCACCTTCTTCTATTGTCACTGTGTTTGACAAGAAAGGTAATAGAGTGATATACGAAAGCCCTTCCACCTCTCAAAAGCAATTATCAGGCATACATCGTATGAGTCCGAGTGTGGAAGAAGAGCCATCAGATTCTGTCACCCAGTCTTTACTAGCACTTGAGCATCTTATCTTTTCTGAAAAGATGACTCGTTTGCTGAAAAACTGCAAGACTACCTCCAGAGTGAAATCACAACACCGCTCAAATATCAGTCCAGTTGAAACCCCTATGACCATTCAGTTTTCGAGACTTGATGAGCAGAACAGTCTTTCTGCACTTGAGCAGACCTGGCCAGCTCTTTCCAAGTTTAAGATAAAGGTGGACATGTCTGAAAGGAAGGTCTTGAAGAAAGCTCCAAATTACAGTAAGCCCTTGCATCTCCAAAGCCTTTTTTGTGAAAGAGGCAACGAAGCAACTTGCTCTAAGTTATCAGACATAACCAAGGAATGTTCCAAGTCTTACCACACCATGATGAATGACATCTGCATCGGCAAGCCTATCCCTAATCAGACCGACGAGTTGAAAAGAAAATGGGATGGTGAGCGCGTTACAACTAGCAAACCGTCTGGATTCTGTGGTCGCATCAAAAGGGACATGTTTGATCATCTGCATGATAATTTAAACTCGATTGTGAGGCAAGCGTGTAGGACCAAGTACAACTTCTATATCTTGGTTACATCAAAGGACCCCTTTTTCAACGAAACCAAGGTAGGACGATATTGGTTAAGAAGTTGTATTTAAAGGGAAAAAAATTACCCTGAACAGCTTTCAAATGAATCTTTATAATTAACATAATCTTCAGTTTCATGTGGTCTGTTTTTACTTTGGCTACTCACACACAACCCTGTTGACTACCTATTGATAGTGGTTCCAGTATGATTTAGCGCTTTCATCTTTACCTACAGAGATTGATGCAGCAGTGCTTTAGTCTTTTAATCTGTCTAGCTTTGTTACCTCCTCATCTGTATATTCAAACAGATCAGCTTCCAAAGCTGCCGAGTTTTTTCCATCACCACCATCACACAAGCCACGTCTTTGCTATAGCTCTTCAGGTAGCTGCATTAATCCAGCATCTACTTATGCATTAGATTTTCCATTGAGTATGAAAAATGAAAAATGGCAAGAAAAGAAGTTGACCACAATCGCTTATATTTGAGACCACTGAAAAAAATTGTCTCCTGTTAAAAATCCATTTTAACCGCACTACAGTTAAAGCAGTGTGTGTCCAACACCCACCGTGATATCAGAATGCAGCGACGATTAATTCTCATGGGAATAATAGAAATGCAACACCAACCATCAAATTAACACCAGGATCACTAAGCACCTCACATATATTTCAATATGAACATGCTTAATCTAGTTCAGGGTGGTGTTTTCCTTTAAAGATAGCATAAATTATAGTATGATTGTTGGGGGGGAAAAAAATTCATTAACATTATTCCGATCCCCAGGATCTGTTGGAAGCTGAGGGCCACACAGCAGTCAATCCTTATGAGCTTGACTTTGATGCCAGTGGACAAACTCCTCTACTTGTTATCCTGAGAAACGAGGATATTGCCGAACACATATTTGTGGTAAGTCGGGTCCAAATGTGGACTTTATTGATAAAGGCATATCTAACTGCAGATCGGCACTAATTTCATGCCTTCCCAGGTTCCGCATTTGCTCGAGTTAAAAAAGTCATCCAGAGTTCTGTTTGCGGGCATCGATCAGCCCGACGATGTTGTAAACCTCACACACCAAGAGCTTTTTGCCAAGGGAGGATTTGTGGTTTTCGACGAAACCGCACTGGACACGCTGAATTTAGGTAATGGATTTTATGTATAATAATACTGCAATATTGAAAATATGGAAAGATTGAAATTTTGCTTTGTAATTTACTATAAAAATTTATATTCTCTTTTTTCTTTTTCATTTTTTTATATTACAAAATGTATTAAAAGAAAACATGAAAAAGGTTGTCAGCATTATAGAAGAACTTGATAAAAAAGGGAAGTGGAAATGGTTTCTGCACTACAGAGACAGCCGCAAGCTTCGGGAAAATGCAAGGTAAGGTCGCAGTTTCTCTTCTGGCCTTCCTGTTATGTCTGAGCCTACAGAAGCTGAAGAGATGTTCAGCACCAAACATAAAACTAGATTAAACTTAAAATGTGTGGTAGCCTGGGAAAACCTGTCACATGTTGCTGTAGCTGAATTCAGCTGAAAATGGTCAATAAATACTTGGACAGTGACCTTTTCTGTAATTTTGCCTCTGTATACCTGTGATTTGAAATGAAACAATCGAGATGTGATCGAAGGGGACTTTCAGGTTAATTCAGGGGGTTTAACAAAAACATTGCATTAACTCTTTAGGAATTGCAGGCATTTTTGCATAATCATGCCATTTTCACAAGCTTAAAAGTAATTGGACAAACTAACACAGATTATACATTTTTAATTTATAATTATCATTTATAATTTTAAGGATTTTTAATACTTCGACCCAAATCCTTTGTAGTCAATGACTGCCTGCTCAACTGGGTTGAGGTCAGGTGATTGATTCTGCCATTTAAGAAGATTCCAGTTCTATGCCTTAAGAAGCTCTTGGGTTGCTTTCGTGGTATGTTTTGGGTCATTATCGATCTGTACTGTGAAGCGCCATCCTATCAGTTTTGCAGCATTTGACCAGATCTGAGCAGAAATTTCAGCTCTGTACACTTTACAATTCATCCTGCAACTTCTGTCTTCCATTAGCAGCCATACCTGCCTATACCGTAACACTCCCGCCACCATGTTTGACAGATGATGTGGTATGCTTTGAATCATGATCCTTTCCTTTTCTTCTCCAAACTCTTCTCTTCCCATCATTCTGGTACAAGTTAATCTTCTGTCCAAACAATCTTGTTCTACAACTGGACAGGATTTTTTTTTAATGTTTTCTAGCAAAATCTAATCTAGCCTTTCTATTCTTGAGTCTTACCAGTGGTTTGCATCTTCAGGTAAGCATTCATAAGGGTGTCTTTTGATTGTAGACTTTGACAGTGATACGCCTAACCTCCTTCAGAGTCTTCTTGACTTGGCTAGATGTTATGAAGGGGTTCTGCTTCACCAATGAAAGAAATCTGTGATCATCCTCTTTAGTTGATTTCTCTGGTCTTCCAGGCCTTTTGGTGCTGCTGAACTTGCCAGTGCATTTTCTATTTTTTAAGAAAGTACCAAATTGATGATTTGGCTGCTCATAAAGTTTCTGCCATATCTCTGATAGGTCTGTTAGGCTTCTCAGATTTATGATGGCCTCCTTCACCTGCACTGATGCCTCTTTGGACCGCATATTAAGAGTTCCCATGAACAGTTACCAAATGCAAATTTAACACTTGGAATCAGCTCTAATACTTTTATCCCCTTAATTTGTAATGAAATAATGAGGAAACAGGCCGCACCTGACCATGAAACTGCTTATCAGGCAATTGTCCAGTTACTTTTAAACCTGTGAAAATAAAGGGCTATGTAAAAAACATGGCTGTTAAACCATTTTTATTAAACCCCTTTAGCTTTAATTAAAGCTAAAAGTCTACACTTTAAATCACATTTTGACTACTTCACTTTATATCCGTTGGTGGTGTACAAATCACAAAAATTGTGTCACTGTCCAAATACTTGTGGATTCGACTATACATATCTTCACACACAGTTAATATCATGGTTTGATGAAGCTCTTGAGCAGCTGTGTGTTATCATAAAATAGGTATGAGCCTGAACCTCAGAAACTGACTCAGAAATTGCTCATGATGTACAGTACATTTACATTTATTGCATTTGGCAGACGGGTGGCACGGTGGTGTAGTGGTTAGCACTGTCGCCTCACAGCAAGACGATCCGGGTTCTATTCCCGGTCCGTGCCGTTCTGTGTGGAGTTTGCATGTTCTCCCCGTGCTCGTGTGGGTTTCCTCCGGGTACTCCGGTTTCCTCCCACAGTCCAAAGACATGCATGTTAGGTTGATCGGTCACTCTAAATTGCCCGTAGATGTGAATGTGTACGTGAGTGTGTATTGACCATGCGATGGACTGGTGAAGTGTCCATGGTGTACCCCGCCTTCGCCCGATGACGCTGGAATAATCTCCAGCCCCCCCGTGACCCCGACTAGTGGGATAAAGCGGAAGATAATGAATGAATGAATGAATTTGGCAGACACCCAAATCCAGAGTGACTTACATTTATCGTATTTATACAAATGAGCAGTCGAGGGTTAAGGGACTTGCTCAACAGAGGCAGCTTGATGGTGGATTTTAACTCACGACCTTCTGATCGGTAGTCCAATGTCTTAACCACCGAGCTACCTCTGTCCCTGCAGATCATCACAATATGTAAAGTACTTATACACTACTATATAGATAAATGTCAAAGTTTTTAAGTCTTTAATCTGATGTGTATGAATATCCAGTCCCCTAAGTGCTGGTGAAAGCCTACTGTGATATGCAGACATATGCAAGTCACAACTAGTGCTGTTTCCTTTAGGTGCAGTCCTGAAGCACAAAGGAGGAAGCACTTCATTGAGTGCTGCCAGGAAGCGGGAATAGTGGAGGTCTTGCCTTACCATGAATGTGATGTCATTTCGCGCGACAGACCAGACTACCTTCACTGTCTGGTTCATCTCCAGATCCAAAACATCTCTGCTCGGTTCCCTGTTTTCATTACAGGTGAGGTTTTTGTTCTTGTTTTGTTTGTGCAGATGTTAAGGTTCACAGATGTAGTGGATGTAAAATTTTTTGTGTTTCTGCTCTTCCTATCTTGCTTAAAACAGTTTCTAAAATAACAAGATATCACTTAATGAGGACACACTGTTTATTATTAGTCCAGTAATGGATCTGACATTTTATGATTGTTGCATAAAATGAAAAAAACTAATCAGTCAAAATATATTTACCTCATGCAGAAGATTATAGTTAGTAGCTTAATAAGAAATCATTAGTTCCTTACTTAAGCATAAATTTCATTATGTCTAAAAATTGTATATGTAAGGAATAAAGCACAATATGGGAATGTTATTAAAGGAAAATAATCAGTGGTGTGGCCTGACACAAAGCAGGGTAATTAAGTTGATTATTTTCTAATAATAGCACACCCAACATGTTTTATTCCTCTCGTACCACATCAGTATCCTAATGATTAAAAGATTTTATTTTTTAAAGAGTGACACATTGTTTTATTTCTGTTTATATTTATGTTTATAACTTTAAGGAATGTCTGCAAAGTCGCCCATCTCTCGAATTTCCTGTTTGGGAAAATTTAAAGGAACAGCTTTACCTCTGTGTTGCAAAGCACTGACATATGAGACTCCTTTCAAAAGTGTTAAATAAAATGATCCCTACCGAAAACATCATCATATCAGCACAGTTTGTTTTTGTCTTTTTATTATTAGCCTTAGATTATGTAAAGTGGCCTCATTACAAGTCCCTGTTAATTAGCTGTAATTCTAGAAACAGTAACACTTTGGATCAAGTGCATTTATATTAATCTAGGATTTAAAATACAGTCTGCGTTGTCTGATTCTGACCAATTAGAATAAAGTATTCAGCTGCATTGCGGTATAATGGTTACACATGTCCTGCATGGATAGGATTCTTTATGAGCTAGATTAACTGGTTAAAAAAAATCCAGATTAATGTATCAGGATTTGTTTCACAGTATTAACTTTGTCTGCGTTTTTGTTTTTTCAAATCGTTCAGGATTTTACGAATTAATACACACCTTTTAATGTTTGTCTCCGTCTTCCCTGTTTAGACCTACCGGATGACTCTTTTGAGAAGAATGGGATTTTAACTATGAACATTTACACCTTCTCACGGATTCTTTCAAACGACACATGCTCCGTTTCATAAAAATGTGGCTAAAATGTCTTAGCACCCTACATGATTTCTTTCTGTTCAATTTGCATTACTAATTATCTATTGTTGAATGCTGTTCTGTTCAGAATTGTAAATTATTTTGCAGTGTACATGTACTGCTTGATGTCTGTTCCTATTTATATTGTAGCCTCAATTAAACTTTCATGTGGAGGCTTTATGTATAAAGTTTCTATATGTATTAATTTTAAATACTGTAAAAAAAATCACTGATATTTTAGTGTATTACAGTTTTTCATATGGTTTTATAAATCATATTGACCAATTTTAATAAAATGGTTCATTAGTTAGCATGGCTTGTTTCTGTTTTATCTGCTGATGAGAAAATATCAGTGCAGCACATCAACGACTTCACGTCCTCATTTTTATAGCCGGATGAATGTGACTCAATGCACAGTATCCTCTTAAAGCCAGTTTTCCATTACATCTGTGGTGGACATGGAGATCTGTACTGCTTTACCGTATTTAAGTCAGTCAAACTGATCAAACTTTGATTCATTCGTCTCAGAGGTCCGCTCAGTGTGGTCATCATTTCTTCTTTCTTGCTGATGGCAGCATTTCCGATATTAGTTTCTGGAAGAAGAGTTTGGTCAGCATTTAAAACACCCACCACCATCTCTGACAAGTTTAACTTCACTGCAAAAAAAAGCAATTAGAAATATCTTGAATATGGTCACGTTTCCTATGACAAGATTACAGTAAATCAAATCTAAGATTATTGAGACCTGTTTTTTTTATAAATTTTTCTTGCTCTGTGGCTAGATTGCTTCCTTTTAGAAATAAATGCTTAAGCTTATAAACATCTGACAATAGAAAACGCTATATACACTAAATAGACAAAAGTAATTGGACACCTACACATATCTACAGGAGCTTTAATGACATTCCATTCTACAGGGGTTGGACAATGAAACTGAAACACCTGGTTTTAGACCACAATAATTTATTAGTAT
>JAOVVH010000038.1:12290848-12306462 GCA_028566435.1 Scorpiodoras heckelii
ATTTTAAGAAGAAAGGACTTGAATAGATTTTTATGCAAGATAAATAATCTAGTTTTTAGATAGTTGTTCCTTATTTTAAGAAATCTTAACAAGATTAATTTACTCACTATATTGGCAGATAATTTTACTTGATTCATGTAAATTTTTTCTAGATTTTTGTTAATTTTTTTCTTATTTTTTGCAAAAAAATCAATGTCAAAAAATAAGAAAAAATAAACAAAAATCAAGAAAAAATTTACATGAATCTAGGAAAATTATCTGCCAATATAGTGAGTAAATTAATCTTGTCAAGATTTCTTAAAATAAGAAAGAATATCTAAAAACTACATTATTTATCTTGCATAAAAAATCAATTCAAGTCCTTTCTTCTTGAAATAAAAAAGCAAGATTTATTATACATTTTAAAGATTTTTTTGACTTGTTTAGATTTCATTTTTTGCAGTGCAGGAGGCTGAGCAGGAGGTCACCCATTATCTTTACCTTTTGTTAAAAGTGGCTAAACCGCATTGCTGATGACTTCCTGAAACCGACTGGTGGGATGACGCTGATTAGTTTTCTATAACGGCAGCCAAGCAAACATGACAGGCACACAGGGACTCTATAAACAGATCCGTTGCTAATATGTTAAGAATTCCTTCACGTTTTTTAGGAAGGCGTCTCCAGTCTTGGCACCGTTTCACTCGATGGAGAACGCAATCTGCATTCAGACCTATTAGACTGAAACTAAGCCTTGTCCTTTTTACGGATAAAACCTGAGCGTACCTGCTCCCTCTTCAGTTTCTCTCTCTTCCGGATGAGCTCCACCAGGAGCCGCGCTCGCTCCAGGTCATGACGCAACTTCTGCCAGTATTTGAGCTCTTCTCGCACAGCGCTGACCTTCTCGTCTGGTTCGGTCTGTGACACACACACACACACACACACACACACGACATGCACTATGAGATGATGAACCAAAATATGGAAGACACGTTAAGACTCTTCATAACAGCAAAAACTGCGAAGTTGCACAATAACTCGACGTTATCCGATGGACACTCCTTGGTTTCCTTGTCTGCAGTTTTCTGACAAAATCCCATCGAGCCAAATAATTCGCTTCTACACAGAGAACATAAACAAGCATGGCACGGAAACACGAATAAACCTAGGGTCCGTACCTGATCGGTGCTCCTCTGGGCCTGCAGATGCGAGTGTAACCGCCGAATGAGAGGCACTCCGTTACGTGACTGACGCTTCAGTAGCCAATAGTTGTGCAACCGCTGCATGAAATAATTCTTCTTTTGAATAATAATGCCTTTAAAAACTTTGTTTAACCTGTGGAAGAGAACAATACACCAATAAATCGACGTACTTATGAGATACTCTCATTAGCAGCTATTCGTTGTAACCTACATATGAACGATGGTGGGAAATGTGACAAAAAATATCATACGATATTTCAAGACCCACAAAAAACGTGTTCGGTGAGACACCTAGAGACAAACACAAAAACGCTAGTAATACCCGGGTTTAAATATCCAGTCAGAAATTCATCACTGGGATAATAATAGTCTTAATACGGAGCCTGTTAGTGTACTAGTCTTTAGTCTTAGACACTCCTCAGACTTCTGTATTCCTTTTTTGTACACCTTTTTTTGCCTTGAAATCTTGAAGATCACAGGACTGAAAAAGCTTTAAACAGTCTACTCTGATGATACACACAATACCTCGGGAAAGTGTATCGTGACGCGCCTTGTCATACTGACCGTCATGTCAAGATCATACAGAGCTCCTCACCTGTGTGGGGGAATCTGCGGCACGGTGACCAGCGGCGTCGACGCTTTTTTGGCTGTTACTTCTGGACTTTTCTTTCCCTTCTTCTTTTTTTTATTGACCTCCTTCTTATTGCTTTGCGAGGACTTTATCAGCTGGGGACTCTGCGAATAGGCACTCATTCCTCGACTGGCCCGGCAGCCCAGCACCCTCCCTCCGTTCTCTTCGTTGTCTGAACCCTCCTTCTCGGGAGGCGAGTGTGCCTCGCAGAACGCCGTCTTCTTCACGGAGAACGCCGTACCGTTGGCTGTGGTCTCTCGTACCGGCTCGATTTTCATAAAGAGTCCAGCCCTCTGGGCACAAGTCACGTGGAACGCTGTGTAGCAGTTGGCTCTGTGGCACTGGATAGAGGCGCCGCGGCCCTTCTGCTTGCACAGGTAGCACGTCAGTCTCCAGCGGGCCGTCGGGATGTTGTTTACACCCTCGACGGGTTCGAGAAATACCGTGTTTGCAAAGCAGACCTCGGGAATCCAGATGGCACACACTACGTGTGCCCAGCGTCCGTCGCTTGTCTGCTTGAATGCGCCGCCTTTATTCGGGCACAGCGCGCAGTCCACGGGCCGAGAGGGAGACTGAAGGCAACGGCGGCAAAGCCAAGGGCCCTCGGGGACGTACGGCACACCGTAGCACTCCTGGTGCACGGCCAGGTTGCACACGTCGCAGAACAGGATCACGTTGCTGTTGAGGCACTCGTCATCCAGGCACACGCAGCAGAAGGCATCCTCGTCCACGGCACTCTGGGGGATTCTCGACTCCAGGAACGACTCCTTCTCTAGCCGGTCCATCAGGAGTTCAAAAGTGTCTGCTGATACAGGTGTCTGGCCTTCAGATGCCCGTTTTTCGTTCAACACCTCTAGCCAGGCAGCGTCCTCCTCGTCCATGTCATACTCAGCCTCGGCCTCCAGCTCCTCCGGTGACTTCTCTATGTAACGATAATAGGCGGTGGGCAGAGGTGAAGCATCAACCGGCTCAAACGACTCCAGAACCCTAAACGTGGGCTCGGGTAATGCTGAGCAGTTGTTATTGTGCTGCTGGGCCGAGTTATGCTGCGTGTGATGCTGTCTGTGTGAGCTCTGAGAGGAAGAAGACGCATTTTTCGAGTCCTTCTTCCTGCTCTTCTGGCTTGCAGATCTGCGGCTCGGACTAGCCACAGCGGTCGCAGCTGTCTGCTCGCTGTTCTCCTTGTTGCTGTTGCACTCAGCCATGTCCTGCGCCATCATTTCGTCCTCGGTGATTATGGCCAACGGGTCGAAGATGCTGATGCGGTGCAGCCGGCCATCCAGGTCCACCTCGACCATTTTCTGGGCCTGGGCGTAGGTCAGGGTTTCTCGCGTCGGGGAGACTTTGAGTCTGTACGGAGAGGGCGAGCGGGGCTGTGCGCCCCCCCGGGCTCCACCACCTCGAGGCGTAGCAGCATCGCTTTTCCTGGTGCCCAAACCCCCGGGGAGGCCCCCTCTCCGGCGTGGCTTTCTCATGGACACCTTTAAGCAGCCACGCTGAGCCCGGACCTGGACAGATACATAAAAAAACATAAACACACATTAAAAACAATACTTATATTGCAGTTTTATTACAAGGGATGCAGCAATTTTTCATTTGTGATATGAGAGAAGTATCAAAGCTCGTGTTGATACTGATCTTGGAGGATAGTGTAGAAGTTAGTTTGATGGCAGCATGTTCAATGATGTTCATGATATTAAACACAACAGGAACTCAGACTGGAAAAAATGGTGAATCTGACTGAATCCAGAGTTTTAGACCAGTTCATGCCTTTATACTTATGCACTGTGTTTTTTTGTTCGGTATATCCCTAGTGCCACAGTTTCACCGATCACGACAACCTAAATGACAAAAACTTTCATACACTCAACAAAACAACTAGTTATAGTGTCGATTTCCAGATCAGGCCCTACTTCAAACGTTTCCTCATGTGCCTGTTTTCTCTTAAACTTCTCTAACTGACTTCAAAACGTCCAGATCAGGGATTCAGTTGAGATATTGAACATGATCGGTGTAAATGACCGGAGAAGTGAACTTCTCTCAAAGCATATCTCAGTAAACTAAAGCTCTCAGGCGCGCGTTCACGACAAACGGGACGTGTTTGTTTACAACCATGAAGTCATGTGCCTTTAAATGCAATGCGCGCGCTGCGTCTTACCGGAAGTGGGGACGAATCCAAGACAGGTCTCAAAGATATTAATAACTTTTTTTTTTACAAATAGTTATAATTTACACTTAAATTAAAAAAAAAAAAAAAAAAAAAAAAAAAACAAGACTAACTCAATATAACATCTCAGCAAAACTAGCTTAATAAACGCGAATATGACTGCTCATAACTGATTGGACGAAAAACATTCAACTTGGACTTGGTCATTAATGTAGGAATAAAGTAGCTGTTATTGTCCATGCCTGGAATGTTAAAGAAAAACCCGGAAATAGATCACGAACAGCATGAAAACATTAACTGAATGACTTAACCTAATATCAAAAACTAACTTAAACATCAACAAACCGGGCACAGTAGGTTAATACAGCATATATATATATATATATATACACACGGAATAAGATCTAGCAACATACCGTAACGTCGCACACTGAAAACCAATACAAAGACGTCGATTCTTACATCTATAAACTGTCTATAAACAGCCAAATACGAAACAAATGACAAAAGATTTAGCCAAAGGGCCGCAACACCGTGCACCCCAGTTAGTGTTTTTATTTTTGCCGTCTCTGGGGGCGGGACTTTGCAATCATACCGAAGGCCTCCGGCATTTCGCCTTTTTAATCGGTTAACACGCCGCTCATTTCGGAACACATGTCCGGGTAAAGTTACCGGACGCGTCTGGTATCGATGCTAATCCGAACCTCGAGCCAGACGTCTTGAAAGTTGGGTAAAAGTTCCTTGAGAAGGTAGAACTCGAGTCAGACCGCCGCCAAGAACTGAACTAGCAAGTTTCCACGGCGTACTAGCGCCGAAGCGGCCAATCGCTGTCCTCGGAACGGTCCCGGACTCGTCGTCGGACCAATCACGGTCGCGATTGATGGCGCGTTAGGTTGCGCCGGGCCAGCTCTAGAACGAAGTGTCAGCCATGTTAACGGTGTAGCGGGGAGGAAGTTCAGGGAGAAGTCCGTGGTAACAGGAGGGTCAGGAGAAAACTGGCTGCGGTGTCCTACTACGGCGCAGTTGCATATACATGCCCGTACACGGTCCTACTGAGGTCCGGGGAGCTCTGAGTAAGCTAGCTGACTAACGAGTTAGCTTTTAAAGCTGAACCAGAGTCCCTCCGGTCTGCCCGTAAACCTATTCTGCAGGCTGAGGTTGTGCTAGTCGGGGAGCTAAGTGCAGACTGGCGTACAGACAGGACACCGTTTTCCCTAAACACAGTCACCGATTATGACTTAAATAGCTTCGTTTTAACCGGCAGAGAAGTCAAGAGGCCCAGAATTACCTTATCTGTCGATCAGAAACCGGAGGAAATCCAGCGTTTGCGTGCTGCAGAGCTGCTTTTTCGCGCCCGCTAGATCGCTAACTAACTAACTAACTAACTACCTAGTACCTAGCACAGAGATTTCCGAGGGGGAAAAAAAGCCGGTGCAAGAAAATAACCCCGCGGATAAAATGTCCGCTTGGACGTCGTCAGTCTTTCATGGGAACCCTAGTCGTAGAAATGTCTTCCATGGCTCATAAAGGAGCTCATAAAGGAGAACCCTACCCTGCCTAAGCTAGCTCGATGTCCCGGTGTTGCACGGACACGGCGATTGAGTCGAGATCAGATCCGATCTCTGCCGTAGTTTCTGCCTAACAGAAAGACGAGCACGCTAACAAGCTAAGCTAAGCCTAAGCTATTTTCAGCCACATCGCTTAGCTCATGTCCCCGCCGTTGGCTGGCTTTAGATAGTAAAGCTAACCCGAGCTGATAGAGCGGGAGAGAGAGCGGGGCTTTCAGTCAACACTGTAAGAACACGCCCCTTCACTGAAAAGCAGGCCATTTTTTACACCATCTCCGTTCAGTAATCATGTTGAACTGGATTTAGTTAATAGACACGTGTTGTAATTAACGTTCACGGACATGAAGCCGTACATGTCTTCCTCTTGGATATGTATGGCCATGGGTGATGGATAAGCTGCAGTGCTGCTAGCTTCATCTGCACTCAGGACGACGATTGGCGAAGTGGCAGCTGCAGTCAGAGGTTTAGCCGGTTAGCACAGAGGCGCTGCGTAGCTCTGAGGCACATCTCAGGCTCGGTGTTAAAGACAAATGAGCATGTTTTCAGTTCAGGGAAATGACCAAAATGTCTATGAAAACGCTTCTGTTTCGAAATACATCCACCATTCATGTGTGAAAGCAAAAATGAACCATTTTATCTTGAGGAAACGCATATCTTAAAATTAAGCATCGGATCCCAAAGTCAGATTCTAACTCTGTCTTACACTTCTTTTCACCTGATGATTAAAGAAGCAAAAGGATGATGGGGGGATTAAAAAAATCCTTTAATTCATAGAGAATTTTACTGAATGAAAATGTTTGCAGGGCGGCGCGACGGTTAGCACTGTCGCTTCACAGCAAGACGACCCGGGTTCGATTCCCGGTCTTGTATGGAGTTTGCATGGTCTCCCCGTGCTTGCATGGGTTTTCTCCGGGTACTCCGGTTTCCTCCGACAGTCCAAAAACATGCATACCTACATGTTATTTTGATCGGTCACTCTAAATTGCCCGTAGGTGTGAATGTGAATGTGTGCGTGAGTGTGGTGTGTCGGCTATGCGATGGACTGGCGACCTGTCCATCACGTGATGATGCTGGGATTGGCTCCACCCCCCCGTGACCCTGACTAGCGGGATAAAGCAGAAGATATAAAGTGGATGGATGGATGAAAAAGTTTGCGTAGCCTTAAAAAAAAAAAATCATTCATCTTTAATCCTGGTCGGTGTTTGTTGTGGATCTAAAGTGTATTTATGTATGTATGTATGTAAACTTTGTGCACAGGAGTCAGGAAGACATCCTGTACCGGATGCCATGGCTGGACACGCATCCAGACACTCACTCGTTAACACCTAGTGTGAATTTAGTGTAGCCAAAACATACCACCTGCTGGTATGTTTTTCAGAGAACCCGTAGGAAACCCGGACGGACTCCGTAGACAGAGAACATGGCATCGGATTCATTTCAGACAGGAACCTGAGGTCGTGATCAAACCAGGAGCCGTGGAGTTGTAACGTGGGCATACTACCTGTTGAGCCACTGTGTCGTAAATAAATGTTAAATTTTTTACTGCGTTACGCTTCTTCGACGGAAGAAGCTGGGAAAAAAATATAATGAAATACTTTATTCAACTTTAGTAACTGCACGATCTTGGTTGGTCGGATCCCGGTTGGATCTCGAGTCTGTCCCGGGAATATTGCGTACAAGGCAGGAGTACGCCCTGGTATGGGATGCAAATCTACATTAACACATTTTGCATGGCCGGTCCACGTACCAGCATGTTTTTTTTGGGAGATGGTAAGAACAAGCACACAGACAGGAACCCGAGCTCAGGATCAAACCCTGGAGCTGTGAGGGGGCAGCGCTACCTGCTGGGCCATTGTGCCATCCTTAAGATGGCAAATAAATGTTACATTTAAGTCTGTTAGGTTTAGATCAGATTGTCCTTCATTATCAGGAATAAGAAAAATAAGTAAAGTTAGCCATATTAATAAAATAATTCATTCGGACACATTGGTCAAATCTTCACCTATTTTATATGGTAAAATGGATACCATTATATAATAGCTCTGTACCAATGCCTGCATGCAACGTTGCAAGTTCAAATTCAGTCCAACAGGGAACCATAAAATATTCTTAACCACTGTATTCCTGCATATTATTCATTTTTAAAAGAAACACTGGGGTATTTTAGAGCTTAAATACCCATATCAATTGTAGTAACTTAAGAATAAAAAAATATACGAAGCTAGTTATACACAATATTCACAAATAAAAACAATATATGCATGTTTTGGGGACATAAATACTTGTAGTCTTTTAATTAAGGCATTTATTTAAAAATGAATCATTAAAATACATTTTGTCATAATCCGTACTGGGTTCATTATCATCGTCCAATGCATCTTACAAAGCTATGCACCATAAACAACATTCACATAACATAATCATTTCATAACATACCCTGGAAAATGACCATTACATACGGTATAGCTCAATACCTATAAAATCACAGACGCGTAACGGCCAGAGGTATGTAACCATACTGTGTCGACAGTCATCTAATAACTCCAACGTAAACGCCAATGTAACAGAAAAGAGTCCATATCACACACCATGGTCCCTCCATATGGTCATACCATTGTCTGATGGTCTGCACAATCGGTCATAATTCATATCGAATAGGAACTGCTTTCCTCCAGAATATAGCTGGGGACGATCCTGACAAACCCACCACAGGTTTTAAAGGTAACTCCAATTATACTGCTCTTCAGTTATTCAATTTAATCTCGTGGTTTATTCTCTTAGCTCTTAGTCAAGTTTAAGTTGGTTTAAGGGTTTAGGTTCTCCAACAGCAGTGTGGCTCTGGAGTAACTGAGCTGGTTTTGATGCACAGTGCTCTGGTATATTTTACAATATATATTTATGGGCACTACTGACATTTTAATTAGCTCTATTCAATCTTACAAATAATATATAGAGACCTTAATAGTGAAAAAAAAAACTGTACAACTCTTGACATATAGTATCTAGGTGTTATTTTTGTATCCTGAGCACAAAAAGCCACAATGTTACAGGTCTGAATCCAGGAAACATCCAAAGAATAGCTCTTTTCTTATATAATCCCATACCTAAAAACAAAGGCTTGAAGGCAACGAATGAAAGGCAATCACTACTGTAACAGCAGTTCATCCTTAAGCCCACTTATCAGGTACACAACAAAGATACATTCATTACTGACTCATCGTGGATTGTCATGACTTGTAATAGATTTATGTGTAAACATCTGAACACCCCGTTCCTTTGCACCGATCCTCTGCATAAAGGCGTGGCTGTGACATAGTGTAACATCACTGAGACATTGTCAGTGTGTTTCTCCTCTTCGAGTCTCTTCTTGGAAATGGAACGAAACTCTTCACCTCTTTAAACGACAATCCTGTTCAGAAAACATTCAGCAGATAAGATCATCACAACTGACCACATTCACTGCTCAACAACAGGCGAGTGCTTTTACACTTTTAAAATAAACTTCATTGTAGAAATCAGGTTGTTTTTTTTGTTTTTTTTTAGTAACGTGACCAACACTTTCATGCACACTTTCTTTTTTTCCCCCCTATAATGCAGATTTCTTTCTAAATGATGCGCAAACCTCTACAGGTGATTTGTATGCTAAACCTTGTAAAACAGAAGAAACGTGCAGATGTAGAAATCGGAGGAAATGATATCATAGCATGCTGTTTACATGACCCCTTGAATAATCTGGTAGCTGCCCAAATCAGATAATCAGGTAATGTTTGTTTTTGTGTGCTTGTATATAATTAATCAGTAATATTTAATTCATTTGACTATTTTACTTGTGCACTTACTCTTCCATTCCTCTAGGGGCAGTGTGGCATTGTCATAACTGTCATCATACGGCTTAGGCTCTGGACAGTCATCGGGATCCCTCAGGTCATCGAAGTAACCGTGGGCCAGTGCAGCGTCAGCGGTGATGCGATTGTCAGCGTCCAAAACCAGCATCTTCTCCAGCAGACTCACCGCTGACAGAAATGCCAGTTTAATTTACATGAACAAGGCAAAAGTATCTCATGGAGCAAGAATAAACATAAAAGTCAATTGACTATTCTTGTAGTTTACTGAACTATCATAAAGTCACCCCACCAACCGTGGACAAGCTCTAACACGCTGCATTCCAATACTGTTTTCATCCCGGACTGATTCACAAGTATGAGCTACATCACACAAGTTGCCCCTTTGCAGGTCAGATAAATAAAGGTATAGTAGTAATCTATATTTTTAAATACAATCATACACATACAAGTCAAGAGTTTCAGTTCATTTTTATATCAAACATCAGAATTGGGGGAAAATGTGATCTCGGTGACTGCTGATCTGGGAATTTCAAGCACAACAATCTCTACTTTACACAGAGTGGTAAAGCAAAAAAAAAAAAGTAATAAATGGCAGCTTTGCAAGCAGAAACACCTTGTTGATCAAGGAAGATCTGCTAAAATGGCTGGACAGAAAAGTTATGGTAATTCAAATAAATCTCCGCGCAACTGTAGGGAGCAGGAAAGCATCTCAGAATACACAGCACATCAAACCATGAGGCGGACAGCCTACAATAGCAGAAGGACATGCCAGGTTCTACTTCTGTCAGCCGAAAACAGGAATCTGAGGCTACAGTGTGCAGACTCGACAAAAAAATAACCTGGAAAGATAAATCTCATTTCATGCTGTGACATGCAGATGGCAGGCTCAGAAAACGGGACAACAGCATGGGCCCAACCTGCAGTGTGTCAACTGGTCAGGTTGTCGGTAGCGGATATGTTGAATGTTTTATTGGCACACATATGCGTAAAAATGTAATTCCCTAAAATGGGAATAAATTGTGTAAACTGTGGCTATCAGATAATCAGCTGTGGCATCGATTTTCCCCATACCATGACACCACCAGCTGTCAGAACTGCAGACACAGGCAGTCCACGTATTCATGCTGCTGACCCTACCATCAGTATGTTGTAGCACAAATGGAGATTCATCAAAACAGTCGATGTTACAAATTTAAACTGTCTAGCTTTGGTAACCCCGTGTCCACTGTAGCCTCAGATTCCTGTTTCT
Source organism: Scorpiodoras heckelii (assembly GCA_028566435.1). Lineage (NCBI taxonomy): Eukaryota > Metazoa > Chordata > Actinopteri > Siluriformes > Doradidae > Scorpiodoras > Scorpiodoras heckelii. The sequence goes on from JAOVVH010000038.1 coordinate 12,301,487, forward strand.
GGCTGACAGGAGATTTGGCATCTTCTTTTGAGATGCTTTTCTGCTCAGCATGTTTGGAAAGAGTGGTTGTGTGAGTTACTACAGTCTTCCTGACAGCTCAGGCCCATCAGGCCAATCTCGTCTGACCTCACACATCAACGAAGCATTTCCACCTCCAGGACTTTTGCTCACTGGCTAGTTTTTGTTTAAGAGACTGCTGTGCAGATCATATACAGTATTTCCGCATTCTGATGCTTGATGTGAATATTAACTGAAGCTCTTGAATTGTATCCACATGACTTTATGTATTGCACTGCTGCCATATCAGTAGCTGAGTGGATAACTGCATGAATGATCAGGGGGAAGGGTTATAACAGGTGGACAACTATTAAGGTTGCTGGTGGAGTACCAGAACCATTTGTCACAGTTATTGGTGCCGCTGCATTTAGTACTTTGTACAACCTCCCTTGATCAGCATAACAGCACAGAGAAAATGCTTTTAAAAAAATAATAGGTGAGTGCGCTCCTTAAAATGGCAGGGGGAGTTCCCCTCAAAGGAAGTGGCAGGCACTGGTCGATGACAGCGTCAAGAAATTCTTTCTTTAAAGGTGGCCTCTTGTTATTGGTCTGCTTACCTTGTTCACTGGCCCTGGGAAACACTGCCGAGAAATCTTTCCGAGGAAAAAAAGGAAGCGATTTCACATAGTTCTTTGCCTGAAAATACAACGCGGGTCATTGCCAAAGAGAAGATATGAAAATATTTGCAGTAAGACAGTTTACACAGGTAATGATAATGATCAGTGTCTTCAAAGTGCGACCTTATGAAGACGGTACAGCCAACATATCACAAAATGGACTAATATACAGTAAAGTATGCTGGGTGTGATAAGTTGCATGTGTGTTATGTATTAATATTACAACCATTAACCCAAGTTCAGGTGTACCTTGAACGGCTCTGTACACAAACTCTCTTACCTCTTGGCTTTCTAGTTTCTCGATGAATTCTGGGCCAGGTGTCCCTGTTACCTTCATGATTTGAACCAGCTGGTCCATGTCTGATATTCGACAATTAAAGATTGTCATATATTAAAGGCTATATTCAATGAATTCAATCTGATTCTTTTGGCTTGAACTCCAGGCCACATTTTAACACTCCAGGAAGCTCAAACACAAGACGCACGCCAGAAAATATTCTACAGTATTTCCAGAAATTAGCTGAAATTCTCAGACATGCTTGGTAAAAGATAACGAAGGACTAATATTGACAGAAATGTTTATTGAAGGATACAGTCTTTTCCTTTGAAGAGTGTCTTTCCGTTGAACATTTCTCCCATTATGCACCCAACTGACCAGATGTCCACTAAACAGTCACAATAAATACATCAGATTCATATAATGGGATTCAAGTCCATTTTTAAATCTGAATCAAATGACACAGTCAAATTACAGTCAACTGAGATTCAACAATAACAATACTTTTGAGTCGAGTACTGAGTTTAATCAGTGTATTGTAAACCAGCTCTAAAGGTGCGGTGTGTTATCTTGCCTGTCTGGTTGTAGTGCATCCAATTTAAAATAACCTCAGGTGCTCTGTACCATCTTGTCACGACGTAACCAGTCATCTCCTGATCCGCATGCCTCGCCAAGCCAAAGTCCAATATCTGTGGCCACAGATACAAGACACTGTTAAAACCACCCTCAACCCCATTAACAGTATCAAGCAGTCAAGTCCCTCGAAGAACATCAATCAATCCGAAACCCTCAACACATTTCCAACACTACTTTCTCAAAAAGCCAGAGGTAACTGACCTTCAGCTCGCAGTCTTGATTCACTGCCAGGTTGCCTGGTTTCAGATCCTGATAACAAAAAACACCAATACACACATTTGTTATGACCGGTCTTCCTCTTTATGCTATTCATCATTTTGATCCTGGGTTCATAACCGCTGGCAAATACTCAATATTGTGTTAAATTGTAAAAGTGTAGACAGAACAGTGTAGGCATCATACTAACATTTTAGAGCAGAATACTAGTCAGTGTAATACCTTAGTCTAATAACAATTAGAAAACATACTACAGACAGGACATATGATGTTAAACTGGAAAAGGCCAAGATAAAAGTGTTGTCACACAGTAATGCACAACATTGCACGTTAATGTTGCATGAAGCACAACTGGCACCACTGGAAATGGCTTGGCCTTGATATTCATTCATTCCTTCATTCATTATCTTCCGCTTTGTCCCGCTAGTCAGGGTCACGGGGGGGCTGGAGCCAATCCCAGCATCATCGGGCGAAGGCGGGGTACGCCATGGACAGGTCACCAGTCCATTGCATGGCCAACACACACTCACGCACACATTCACATTCACATCTACAGGCAATTTAGAGTGACCGATCAACCTAACATGCATGCCTTTGGACTGTGGGAGGAAACCGGAGTACCCGGAGAAAACCCACGCAAGCATGGCGAGAACATGCAAACTCCACACAGAACGGCCCGGATAGACTGGGAATCGGACCCGGATCGTCTTGCTGTGAGGCGACAGTGCTAACCACTACACCACCATGCCGCCAACATGGTCATTTATCTGTCTGAATTGATTCTACTGAATGCAAAGGCTGCCCTATCTGCACTAAATTGATTTTAAGTAAGTGACGTTTGGAAGACAAACCTAAGCTTTCACACCTGGCATTAACATGCTTCCTGGGCGATCAGATTGCAAGTTTTCAGGGTTAAGTACAGGTATGGGCGGGTCTTGAAGGCACGTTGATATCTGATTGCTCAGATCACGTTCGGAGGCGGTCTGGGACGCATATGGGCACGTTCTTTTATCAAGTGTGTACGTGACGTGAATGTCTCCTGGGCCACAGTGAAGGACCGTCTACTCAACTGATGTCCTCTGCATATGTGGAAGTTGTGTGCCAATGGAAGAACACATTTCTTCATACTCTTCTGAAAGAATAGGCATGGGAAGTGCATTCATGCCTCCGAACGCCTGTACATGTTTATTTGCATATAAAGCAGGGATGTGAGACACGTCTTGGAGCTGTTCACTTGAGATCAGATTGCCCAAGATTCATATTGATACCAGGTGTGAAAGTGGCCTACATTAATTCCTATAAATTCCTATGAAGTTCTTCACTAGTGACGAAGTCTATGCCCCCTGCCACTTCATTGTCTCCTTCCAAGTATTCAACACCTCCTACTCAATAGACTTGAATGACAAGCCTGGCTACCTATCAGAAAGCAGAATCTGCCCAGACCTGCACTTTTTTCCCCACCACCACTCTCAATATCATCCAGTTGAAGACATGGCGTGTAACTCACAAACTAAATCTTACGTGGGCTGCTGGTGATCAGTGAACTGTGCATAAAATAACGCTCCAGTGCAATTATCCGGGGTTGCTGCTGAGAAGTGTTTTTGGTGTTTCACACCTGCATGGAGGTGCAAAAATACAGGCAGGTGTTCCAACACCCAGCCAGTCCAGTTCTCTGCACACCTGAGCTAGGTAATCAGTAGCTGTGAAATCAGATGAGATGCACGAGGAATGGAAAGCAACTCAAAAAGTGGATTAGCCTGAGTTCTTCAGAAAAGGACAAAGGACAGCTCACTATTCATCTCCAAAAATCCTAAGTATGTATTCAGTAATCATTCATTTTATAAAGCTGAATTTTAGTGTACAATCAAAAAAATATATATCTGCATTGAAGTTTCCCAAGAATCAAGTCAAAAGAATAAACTCACAATGGCACAATTTGGCTGAAGTTAAACATTTTGTAACAGCGCATTGTGAAAGTATCCAGGCACTGATATAGCAAGTGCGCTACAGTTCTGAACATGCAAAACAGTGTCACAAGGTAATGCAGGAAACTGCTTCCTGCATTACCTTGTATGTCATTCCTACAGTACAACAACATGGCTATGACTTGCATTACCAAAACCTATTGGGATATTACATGCTTTCTGTTCTGCATTTTTCTCAAAAATCATGGATTAAAAAAAAAAACCTTTAGCAGGATTCAAACGAAGACCTGGGGCTATCCTTACAAAGAATCTGGATAGACCAGGACAAGCTCTTCTAAGCAGTATTAAAGTTTTTTTTTTATAAAGAGTTTCTTTTCAGAACCTTTTTCTGAATTCGTGATCTAAGGATCTTGAAAGGGCAGAGCCGACCATGTAACTAAGGATAATGGTATATTTCACAAAAGAAAATTACAGCAACTGGCTGTTGGTGTAGCAGCCTGAACAGTAGAAGTGTGCACAGAACTGTTTTTTTAATAAATCCCATTCCTGTTTGCTCTACAGAAATTTGGACTGTTCTTGCTACGTTCTGCAGTTATTATTTAACTGACCAGCTGAAACCCCGCCCCCTTCTCCACATCTCACGTTAGTCGATTTTGGTCGGTGCTGGAATGATGCACTTGATGCAATGCTCGCACTTTCTGTCAAGGTAAATAGAGAATGTTTCGGGTTTAAGGTCTATCAATGTATCGATCAACGAGTTCATGTGAAAGTTCTCAAAAATGTTCAGCGGTCCTGATGGGAAAATTTTTATCTATCTGGCGGCACAGCTCAATGGCCATGCTCATGAAAGCGACTTGGCAATAAAGACCAATTCCTTATCTGACACCGTTAAATAAAGATTAAAACGACTTGTCAGTCGAGTTTTTATTTCTTCTACATAGTTTCACTTCACGGCTAAAGCGGTCCTCGTGAGAGAACCGGCAAACACGTCATGTATCTTTAGTTCAGCTTTAATTCAACGTGCTGAATTCGTGATCAGTGACAGATGCCGTTTATTCGCTGCCAAACACTTACCCTGTGAATGATGCCAGCACTGTGAATGTACTGCGGAGGGATATTAAAAAACATGAGTTAGTCTTTAGCAATTAGTCATGTTCAGTGCTACATTCAGTCTGCTTTCAAATCTTTCACATTTTTCTAGACGATTTACCTCTGCTCCTGCTGTGCACAATACAGTAAAGAAAATAT
>JAOVVH010000038.1:12414658-12425553 GCA_028566435.1 Scorpiodoras heckelii
TGTTAGTCCCCTTTACTCTGTTCTCTAATGGTCAGGACCCCCACAGGACCACACAGATCAGGTACTATTTGGGTGGTGGATCATTCTCAGCACTGCTGTGACACTGATGTGGTGATGATGTGTGTCAGTGCGTGTTGTAGAGCTGTAATCGGGCCTGAAAAGTCAAGCCCGACCTGGCCCGAGCCCGACAGAATTCAATGAGTGTAGAGAAAACGAGGTAGTCATAATGTTATGCCTGATCAGTGTATACTCCAGTGAATCGAGTCATGCTAGTCATGAATGATGGCTTATGGGTTTCTCAGGTGAGCCCCATGCTTGTTTTCCCTCCATATTTTCTTTTCATTAAAAAAATAAATACAAGTTATATACAGTCTCTGGTACTGAATTTTCGCTGTCCCACCTGATTCCAGATTTCACAGTTCAGTCCTTACTTCAATTCCCTCTTCATGGTTCCAGACAGGCATGCTTTTAGGCTCTTTTTCACAGCTCTTAAAAAGCTATTTCTGCCTTTTTTGGCCATGGCCATGTTCAGCATTAGATTGTATATGAAAGTAGATTCCCAGGGCTTTTAGAATTTGCAGTTTTTCCTATTGTGCAATATTCTTTATACTTAGCGTAATTAGTTTACATGTTATCATTTATTCTGGCAGCTGTATAATGTCTTACTGTCAAGATACTTGAGAGTCTTGATACTTGAGATACAGAAACCCAACAGGTGGAGTAGAACACCAGTGTACTATGAGACAGGGTAGAGAAAAGACAACCTTAGTTCTAGAAATCATGTAATCCAGGCACTTGAATAATGTGAAGATCTGCAAGAGGCCATCAATAATCTTTTAGTCTGTTACTGATTCTCTCTGTAGGCTTATAGAACGTTCTTTACCAGAGCACTCCACTCCACAGTGAACAGTTCTCCACTGCACTCATGATCTGCATTCATGATCTACAGTGATGAACATAAAGATTTAACAAGTCATCACAAGGCTACTCCTAACATCTGCGGAGGGCTCTGTATGCATTTCAAAAAGAGCTTCACAAGCCATCTATTGATCTCAAACACTTTACGCCCTTTCATCCATGCCTGTCACGACTGTGAGTGTGATCTCGCTGTCACATACGCTTTTGTTTTGCTTATTAAGCAGGGAAGCCCAAATGAAGCAGCGTTTTCCGAAATCAATGAAGAACAAAGCTGTAGGAGCAGGCCAAGCTCAGCAGACCCACGGGAAAGAAGAGCTATCAGATGCAGCCAGCCTCAAATAAACAACCTTTTCTCTGAGGCACAGTAAACCAAAAAAAGCACAAATACAACTGCTTCATAATGAAAGAAAACAAAGGAATTGCAAAAACAAGCCAATGTTACTTAAGATCGTTTATACCAGCGCACTCAATTCTGACTGGTCAGACGGTGATCATTTTCTATAACAGCATGCCAAGGACAGTAGATCTACAGGCAATCTACAGCCAATCGCAGGTTTATAATAATTTGCCTATTAGTATTCATTATTCTGTATAGAGTAACAGCAAACACAGCGACTTATATCATAGATGCTCCACCAAAACTAATATAAAAAATTGTGAGTAATTGTTGATAAGGTGATGATTTCTGTCAAGAATTTTTACAAGGAGTCTCTAGTTTCAGTGTGCTTTAACAACAGGAGGTAACCTGTAACTTTAAGCTTTTTAACATGAGAGGGTCTTCAAGACAGTGGAGTTTCTTGGTAGTTTCTTGGAAACGGGATAAGCGAATTATTTTTGTCGTATTAACTTCAAAAGACAGAAAGAAAAGGCAATGCTGTTAAGGAAACAATTTATATCTATTACAGTGTAAGTGATACTATACGCAAACAGCTAAAATTACAATGTGTTATTCTTTAAAACATTGAAAAAATGCAGTTAGAAGAGGAGTAGGACACTATGAAAATCTTCAACAACACTGTGTGATTCGCAAAAGGCCACTGAAGGACCAACCCAAACTTAACTATTTTCCAATAACACCACATTAAGAGGTTGTTGCGTTTCATCCTTTACTTAATGAATTCATAGACATGTCTGCGTTCAGACTCTGAAAAGGTTTTCGGTGGTAAAGTTGTGTTTGTGGCCATGAATAAGTAGCTGGCTATTGTGGCTGAAACCACAACAGAATTAATGCAGTCGAATTAACTCAGTATTATAAGAATCCATGCTCTCATGAAGGAAATTGTTATTTTTTTTTTACTATAGAGAGCAGTACAGAGGTACCACACACCTGCACTGATAAATTTATACCTACTCAGACACCTGATTCTTTAATTCATCAGCTCATTATTAAGCCCCTGGGCTGAATCTGGTGCACAGGAAACAGAGAAAAGCAGCCTTCATGCAGACAAAGGACCTAAGGGACCACTATCAGTTTTTGCAGGGTAACTTGGACTAGGCTTATGCTGAATCCATGACCAAGTGGGAATGGAGGAAAATCCAATTTGAAGAATTCCTACTCAGAAAGTTTCTTAATTTCTCAGTATTGGCTATTACTACTAAGCAAAAGATTGTGATTTTAATTCCCAGCACTACCAAGCTGCTACTGCTGGGCCCTTGGGCAAGGCCCTTTACCCTCAACTGCTCAGTTGTATAAATGAGATCAAATGTAAGTCGGTCTGGATAAGGGCACCTGCCAAATGCTTTAAATGTAATTATAATATGACAGCAACATAAGTTGAACCTATAAAACAGTCTCATTTTGCACCACACGCTAATTGTGAATTCTTTAAGATCACCAAACTATCAACCGAAGAAGATAGTTGCTTTGTGAATGATTTTTGAGGGATCCTTGTTTTTTTAGTACTATTAATGCTGAATTACCATAGCCAACATCCTACAATGGCTTTTAAAACAAATGAAGCATTAACGAAACAACATTTTGGGTGCTTTTTAAAACTATTTGTGAGCTTGTTATGCACACAGAAGTTAACCAGGCATAGGCATACTGTGACTGTCCATTTCATGACCTAAAACCAGTTGAGGTTGTGTGAACTGTGGAAGGAGGAATTTCTGATTAGGCAAGTCCAGAGGTCCCAGCTGTTATGAAGACAACATTAATCTGAAATCAAGGTTACATGGCTACCTTCGATTTGCAGCACGGACCAAGAGACAGAAGTTGCAAGAAGGGAAACCAGAATCGACAAATATCGTGTTTAACTTTTACGAATTATTTATGCTCCTTCTGCAGCCTTCCTAAGACCCACAATCTGGGAAAAACACATATGCCCTTTATGACCTCTTCAGCCAGTAGTAATGTACGGGGTACGTAATTTCATCTATTACTACTACTACGTATTCACTACATCATCTTCTTTTGTTTGATGGACAATCTGCAAACAGCTATGGGTGTTCCAAGCTTGCTGAAGTTTACACCTTGTGGTCTCAATAAGGTGACTTTTCTTCGGGAGAATACACAGAAATACTTGTATGTTTAGCTTTTTAATAATAAATGTCAGCTATTTAAAAAAAATTAAGCAATGTATGCACAAAGATGCTTAGAAGTAAATACAATAGGCCTAAGCATGGTTCTCTAGGCATGGTTTAAATACCACCACTGCTTTAGAAAGTATGAAATCTTTCTAAATTGTCATTCAAAACACATTTTAGTTTTAATTTTTAGTTCAGGACTGGGCTTGTAGGGGCCATCAGTGAAAAACTTGTCATGAATTAAGCTTAGCCTTGGAGGAATCTGCACAGTAAAAGCCTGCTTGCCACTAGATATAATTTTTTAGTCTAATTTGTGTCTGGAGAAAGCAACTTGGCAGCATGCTGCTTCATTTATTCTGAAAACAGGGAGAAATAGAAAGAGAGAGAGACGGAATGAGAGAGAGAGAGAGAGAGAGAGAGCAGGCCAGAGACCTCCAGCCTTAATCTCCTCCACCCCAAACTCCATCAGTGCAAACGTCATTTCTGCTGAGCTCCAGCTGAATCCAAAGCACAGCAACACTGGGAAATCCATGGCCAAATGAAGACAGATGGTAGCGTCTCTGCCATTTCAGACAGTTACCATGAGCTTCCCTGGACACCTGCCCACACTAGATACACTCTTACTGCATCTGCCTGCATTTCAAACAAGATATTTATGACCAAAGAGACACAATTATCTTCCATCTTCTGCTTTAAACACATTTCAGCTCTAAAATTATAATCCCCAAGTAAAGTCTCGGCAGTCTTCATTGTCCGGTATTTAGGTCTGTTTCAGACATGATGTAAATATTCGATTGGCCTAATTAGCTCATTGTACAGAATATGCCTTGAATATGTTTATGACCAAAATACATCTCTATCTAGGCCACCCAGGGAGTGCAGATCAGTGGTTTAATGCTAGTGAAGACGGCAGTGGATATTTCTGGATGCTTTAGGCCTAATTTACCTTTAAAACATGCAAATCTCTTTGGCTGGAAATGATACAAATGTTCAGTCAGAGACTGCACAGCATGTTGTTGGACTCAGCAGCAACTACCACTAGCATTTTTCACAACATTTTGTTTATCCTACATTTGTAGTGACAGACACATTTATAATTTTTACATATGGAACTTTATATTTGCTGTTGAATGGATTTCTTAACAGATGCCAAATGATAGAGTATGTCATAGCAAGGTCAGCCTTTAGTGTGTAGGATGATAAAAACATATACAAGTCACAACGATGAGGGAAATAACATGCAGCATCTGTCTATAGACATAATGGCACACCCTTCTGAAATAGCCAGTCAAACAATTTCAGCCATATAGCTAGAATTTAGTAGCAAAGTTGAGAAACTAACATCAAATCTGTCATTTAGCACAAAAAATTCATATAAGAGGTTAACTTATGTCAGCTAGGCTAGCTTTAGCTTTTGGCTGTGAACATTTAGGAATTTGACTGAAATATCCTCTCATAAATCATCTCAAATTACACAGAATCAGTCCGTGATCCAGAAACACGTAAAGGCAGTTCAATGATCTGCGCAGAAGAGCGGAAACAAAGTCCCTTTTATTACCCTGGTGTCTAATGGGTGATTACTCTAAACAAGCGACAGGTGTCATTAATCATAGGAGGGGATTCTGGGTAATGGCGTTTACCCCTGTAGTTCGCATAATGCGCCACTTTGGCGCCCTCACATGGCCGTGGACGTAACAAAATCTGCTATTTGTTGCTGTTCTCTTGCTAAAACTGTATTATGCATAGCCATATATTAATTTTGCACAGAAACATCAGTGACTTCTCTGGGCCTGAAGTCATCCAAGATGGACCAAAAGACAGTGGAAACATGTTCTGTGGTCAAATGTGTCCACGTTTCTAAAATGTTAGATTTTATGTGCCAAAAATGAAAAAGACCATCCAAACTGTTACCAATGAAAAGTGCAAAAACCAGTATCTGTGATGGCATGGGGATGCATCAGTGCCCCCAGCATGGGTGATCTGCATATATTTGTGAAGTTACCACTGATATCTTCCATTTATATCATTGTAAAATTACCATTGTGTAATGGCCAAGTGTGCAGTACGTAGAAATCAGTGCACCACAATGGGTTAAATTAAAGCAGGACACGTATTGTCATATAATTATTCCAGGATCTTATTCAAACACTTTGTAGATTTGGATGGACCAGCATTAATACTACACTAGACTCGCTGAGGAGGGCTTGGACAAGATACCACCAACCAACATTTAAGGCTTTTGAAATACAATCACATATTATATCACAACAAAGAGTAGTGGAAAGAACGAAAATCCCACATAGTGACAAATGCGAATTAAATTTCCCTTACAATATCTTTAAATGTCTACAATGTAACCAGTTACAGTTACATGCTTAGCTCTGTAGATATCTGGAAAGGAAAAATAAAGGTAAAGAAAACTATGAGGTGTGTGTGCGTGTACTCAAAAAAGAGTAAAGGGTCTTTCAGTCACTTCAGTGTGGCTCTATTTCAGGCAGGAATAATTCCTTTGATTAAATATCGACCAAAAAAAGAAACAATATATCTGATACCACAGCTTACAAACATGAAATTTTGAACAGAATCTCAACTCCTTTATAACACCCAATAACTTTCCACGTTCAGTAACTCTGTTTTTTTCCACAGTCTGAACATAGAGAATGGTTTTACCAATTCCCTTCTTCGGTGTGTTTGAAAGTCTGTTCAATTTCTCACTACCCGGGTAGACTTAAATTAAATTAGTGTATGTGTGTGGGGTTCGAACGTGTCTCTCTCTCTTATCTGCTTCTTAACTCTGCTGCGCTGTTCAGTTGCGTGCGCCTCTGACGTCATGCGCACTGCCCACTGGGAGTTGTAGTCTCAGCTCGGCTCGCCATCTTGGATTTTGGGAAACCCGGTAGATTTCCCAATGTTAAAATCAACCTGTCTGATGCCACACTTCATCAGTTGTACACTAAGCATATTTAACTGACAACAAACACTAAATCGATATATTAACGTGCTTAGCCAAAAAACGCTAATCTGGCTAATGATGAGATGCTCACAGGCCTGCTAGTATACAAGCTAACAACTAAACAGAACTCTTTTTTTCCCATTTGTATATACCCAATATACTCCGGTTGTTTTTCATTTCTCTTGCCATCTCTCACTCATTAGCAACGTGAGCATCTAAATACATGAATATGTACACATATTTACACCTAAACTTTATTAACTTGTGTTATGTGAACTCTGAGTTTTTTCACAACTAACAGCATACGATGTCAGTTCAGCTCAGGGCGAAACTCAGAAATTACTACAGCAGGGGTACTTTTATACTTTCTTTGGACAACTTGATAGTTTTTCTAATTTAAAAGATTCGGCAACTCGACACATGCCCCTCTGCCGCACAACACATGCACACTGGGAGTAAGTTCGAGAAAAAAAATAGGGGAGAGGCCATGCATGTTCTGCAGGAGTGGCTCAACAACAGAGTGCTGATTTTAAACAGGGGTTACAATTGCTTACACTGGTATTGTGGAGAGACATATCTTGCCATCAAGACAACATCTTTCCCAAGCAACTCCATGTGTATTTCAGCAGGACATTACCAGGCCTCACTCTGCAGAAGTTACAACAGTGTGGCTTGACAGGCCTGCCTACAGTCCAGTTCTGTCTCCTACTGAAAATGTATGGAGCATCATGAAGAGAAGAATCAGACAACAGTGACCACGGACTGTTGAGCAGCTCAAGTCTACTTGCAAAACAGTCAAAATCCACTTGCAAAACTGCAACAGTTAGTATCTTCAGGTCCTAAATTATTAAAAGCAATCATTTAAAATGGTGATGTGACTCAGTGGTAAATATGCTCTGTTTCAACTTGAGTATGTTGCAGGCATCAATTTCTAAATTTGTTTATATGTGACAAATAGAATTACGTTTATCATTGAAAACAGTGAAAAACTTCAAGTGAATTAACAAAAGGCAGCTTTCAGTTTTTATTGCATTTTCTGGAAATGGGGTTTGTATTATGAGTTAGAAATCCTCCCGGAAAGCCTTTTAGGTTAGATCATGTTAGCTGGGTGACTGGATTTTGCAGCAAAGATTGTAAATATCTATGAATATGACTTCAAGCATTCTCTCCAATTCCTGATGGGTTAGCAGTTAAGATTAATGTTCATAATGAGTTCAAAAAATTCTCTCAGAAATCATGTCAGATTAGCTCATATTAGCTAGATGGCATGGTTTTATGTCAAAGGCAGAGTTAAGCTTCTGTGTTTTAACAGGCTATGCTCTTTAAAACAGCTTTTTTTATTAGCTAAGGGTCCATAGCTTACTAAAGTTTACGTTGGAACCCTTTCATATAGGGAAACTCTACATTCTTAAAGTTCACCCAGAGGAAAGGTTTCTAAATTCATTTCGCTGTTTTTTTTTTTAATTTGGAGTGTAAACACAATATGCGGATATTGCATGTGAAATTTAGTAATGTATTTCTTGTGTTTATTAGAAAGAAAATAACCTCTTAACAGGGTTTGAAAGGTTGTAATTATTTGTATTTGGAGGAAATAAACAAATTTAATTTATTAGAAAATATTGTAGGCGGTACCAACAAACAACTGCAGTAGCAGGCGGGATCAGAATATCTGCAGTCAGTGGTCATAGTCATCGTTTATGTGGGACAGGTGGGTGTACGAATTTAAAAAAGTATAAATATCTATATGTATCATGTCATTAAACCTAGATGGTGCCTATTTTTACAGGTAGCAAAAGATTTCTTCTTCTTAGTTCAGGGCAGGTGAGATGATGTTTATATAGACTCACTACCAGCCTGAACACCATGCAGGCTGCCTCATGGGAAGCCACAAGCCTCTGGCATTGTTAACTGCTTGTAGGTGGCAGAAATGTCCCTGTTTAAGGAATTCTCCCAGCTCTGTGCTTACTATATATAGGCCAGGCAAACGAAAAGTCTGAGTATACATTCAGGGGTGCAAGAACATCAGTACAGATGCTCCAGAGAGGAGAGCGGGCCACCCACTGATGCACCGCCAGAGCAATAAGTGTTCCCGAGGAACATGGATAAAGATCTCAGGAGGCCGCAGAGGGATGGGACTCATCACTGTGCTGACACACGACTGCTCAGTGTTTCCTTGCTTCACACATGAGCCATCTTTCTCCCTCCCTCTGATCTGAAAGCCCCCTACAGCTGACAATCCTGTCCCCCTAAATCCTGAGCCCCAGCTTGCCATCTGTCCCTTGGCACTGCCTGCTAAGACCTTCCCTAAAAAGTCTCATGTGAACAGGAAATGATGAAAAACAGACGAATGGATGGATGGATGGATAGATGGATGGATGAGCAACCACGAGCAGCTGAACAGACGGACAAATTGCATAGACAGAATGAGTTTACTCCTTATTAGAACACTGCAGAACATTGTGTGTGTGTGTGTGTGTGTGTGTGCTATAAAAAGGAGACTGCATGAGCAACAGGCCTTAACGGCCTTCCACTAATGAAGCACAAATACAGCAGCGAAAGCCAATAAAAACCAATTTCCCCCAGCTGTAATTATACTAGTCTGTTAGTTAATTACGCTGGTCTTGGCATTACAAAAAAGACGCTACCGTCTTTAGCAAGGAGTTAAAAGGAGCTGCATTATTGAAACAGTACACTATCTAACTGCACATAGGATCATACTCTCAGAGAGAAGGAAAGAGAGATAGAGAGGGCTAAGAGAGGCTGTATCACAAATTCTTCTACAGTGCACTAGCCTCTTACAGTACAATGAAATACTACATATTATTAATACCTAGATAATGTAGTCGAACTAAAACAACATGTTTAGCTCTTACTGGTAGCAGCATGCTTTATATAGTGGGAGGGGAGGAGACATCAGAGGAAGCTGCAGTTTCCGATGTACCAATTGAGGATGCCCATGCACTACTAAATCTACTTATTGGCACCTATTTCATTAAGTTATATGAACAAATTTACACTGAATTCTCAAAATGTACCAGAATTTGAATGTCAAGTTTTTCTCTTAAAAAAAAGAAAAGAAAAACAATTTAATGAATGATCTTCAATGCCTCATATGTGCATCAGAATTTACTGGATAGCTCGTAGCAAAAAAGGTATATTTAAGATTGCTGTTACTACCGGATGTGTTCATAAAATGGATCCTGACATGCTTTTTAAAAATAGCAAAAAAGAAAAAAGGATGGCTTGGTGGCTGAAAAAAGTTAGTACTGCAATGTAAGAATATTTTAATAAGCCAAAATTAATTTCTGTAAATGTTGATTCCATTTTCATCATATCTTTTATGAAAACAGTAAGCACTGGTTACTGTACATCCATGTCAACTCTGTTCATGCTGAAATTAAGTGGAGTGGGAATGTTTTTCATATTTTAGACATGAATATTCTATTAATAGACTTTATTAAACATGAGTCATTCTTTCATTCAATCATTCGATAACTAAGCTGCTTATCCTATTACTGGATTATGGTGGGTGCTTGAGCCTGTCCTGGGCGGAAGGCAGGGAAACACCCTGGACAGTCACCAGTCCATCACAGGATAAACATGAGTCATTTCAATTATTAATTAATTAATTAATTTATTAAAATTTAAATTATTTATTTATTATATTTAAATAATTGTATGACAAAAAAGAATGACAAGCTGAAACAAGAACACATTTAATTTTAAGTACACAGACCCATAATCACATTGTAGCCATCTCATTTCTTGACCAAATGAAAATCAAATCTGCCTGCAGTGTAGTTGCGACTGATACTTGATGTGATGCCAGTGTCTCATTTGCACTAATGACTCAAACTGTAATGCTCAAACTGAACTGGGATCTCAGATAAACAGCAGAACCTGTTTCCGTTGCATTCCAGCCTTCACAGCGCCCAGACATTTGTTTTTGCGAAATGGTTGTGAAGTGCGTCGTCACTGGTACAATGCAAGCGAGTTTCACAGGAGATGAATTATGGGTGTTCGAGTATGATCCTGAGACAAAAAGACAAAATGCTGAATGGCACACGACAACATCACCTCACCCAAAGAATACTCGCATGAGCAAATAAAAAAATCAAGTCACTGTTCATCGTCTTTTCGGACTCTCGAGGGATCGTCCATAAAGAATTCACACCAGAAGGCCAAGATTAGAAGACGTTTCAAAGGCCACCACTTTGGCACAGTAAAGAACATCCACAGAGCTGCGACTGAGACTCCCAACACCCTCATAGGTGATGATTTCAAGCACTGATACCAACAATGGCAGAGGCGTTGGGAGCATTGTGTGTTTTCACAAGGATCATGTTTTGAAGGTGATAATATTGACTTCAATAAATAAGTTAAAAATAATTCTCATTACTTTCCAGACTCATTACTTTCTCGTATATATCTCTATCTATCTATCTATCTATCTATCTATCTATCTATCTATCTATCTATCTATCTATCTATCTATCTA
>JAOVVH010000038.1:12491381-12502069 GCA_028566435.1 Scorpiodoras heckelii
GGGGGTCCTGACCATTAGAGAACAGAGTAAAGGGGACTAACAAAGTATGTAGAGAAACAGATGGACTACAGTCTGTACAAAGTGCAGCTATATGGGAAGTGGAACTGAGAAAATGGACAATGAGTGTAGAGAAGAGGAGGTGGTCATAATGTTATGCCTGATCAGTGTATAAGCATAATTGTACACATATCTTTGTGTCAACATAATGTCTGTAGTGACACTGAGCACTGACAAGCGCTAATGTCCTCCAAAATATACTGCTGAAAGTCGCTGATCTTCTGAAACGTTTGATTTAAATTATTGTCACAATCACTGTCAGCCTTATAATTAAGGAAAAAAACAAGCTGGAGCGTGCTGTTATAGGAAAATTAATTGATTATTTTGTTATAACAGCACATCCCAAAATGTTTACTTTCCATATACTAGCCATTTGTATTAATTAAAGAACAACTGTTCATACTTCTCATCTGTTTGTTGAGGGACATCTATGAAAGAAGTCAATTTCTCAACACCTTCTGTCATTCAGATTTAAGAATTAAACAGCAGTGTGGTATAATTAACATTAAAATGTTGACCTGAATTTTAATACTACATTTAACTATGTTCTCATTGAGGGAATCCCTACAGATTAAGCATTAATTTACCTTTACTCTCAACAAGAAGAGACTGCTGATGTCATTAAAATAATGCAGAAGTTCATGTCCAGTTGGCCTTTGGTGATTTCTATAATGTGACTCGATCAGTGTCCAAATAAAAAGGAGATACAGTGCTATATAGAGAAGGAAGGGGTGTGAGGCGATTTATTATAACCTGCCAGGCGTCAGCACTTTACTTCTGTCAGAGAGAAAGAGAGAGCTGAAAGCCTCTATGAAAAAAAGAGCAAATGAGACAAATACAGAAAAATGAACCGAAATGTAAAGATTTAGGCTTGCTGTTTGATGCTGCCACGATTTAATGGAAAACTTTTCACAGAGAAAGTATGAAAGGGAATAGATTAAATTAACATATTATCTTGTGGCACTTTTACAGTGAAGATTATCTCAAAGTAGCTTTTTAGACATAAGTGCCTTATTGCCCAGTAAGCAAGCTAA
This sequence comes from Scorpiodoras heckelii, assembly GCA_028566435.1. NCBI lineage: Eukaryota > Metazoa > Chordata > Actinopteri > Siluriformes > Doradidae > Scorpiodoras > Scorpiodoras heckelii. The sequence goes on from JAOVVH010000038.1 coordinate 12,492,473, forward strand.
GGGTGATAATGGCAAGTAAAAACACCCTACAATGGAGGTAAGGAGAAAGAACTATTACAAGGAACTGAAACCTATCAATGGGAGACCATCAGTCTGTTGCCAGATCTATGAAATAGGCTGTTTATATGAGTCACTCTATGAAATCAGAGGAAACATAATGATTCATTGGAAGCATTATGTTGCAGGTCAAGGATCAACAGGGAACAGGGTCTTATAGACCACAGGATGGAAAAAGGATCTAGTGGGACTAAATATGGTAGGGGTAGGATCTATATGGCATAGGAGCATGTGGCCTCTGATAGTAAGAGCAGAAGCTGGATGGTGGCAAGAAGGCAAGAGCAATAGCTTGTGACCTCAGGATGTCAAGAGTAGGACTGGTTGAGAGCAGGAGGTTGTGGCCTCATGATGGCAGGAGTAAGATTTAGATGGGCTGGAGATTATGGTTTTGTGCAGGTAGGATTAGAACCTTTATGGGGCACAAGCTTATAGCCTCAGGAAGGCAGAAGTAGAACCCGCATGAGACCAGGCGCTTGTGGCCTTACCATGGTAGAAGTAAGGTATGGTTGCAGCAGGAGCTTGTGGTCTCAGGATGGTAGGAGTAGGCTTTGAATTTAGCAGGAACTTCTGTCCTCAGGATGGTAGAAGTGGGCTCTGAATGGAGCAGGAGCTTGTGGCCTCAGGATGCTAGTAGTAGGATCTGGTTGAGGCAGGAGCTTGTGGCCCCAGGATGCTGTTGGTGGTCTGACAAAAAAAAACAAAAAACATGCAAATGACTCGGACAGACAATTATGACACAATCACAATCATATACTTACAATTAGGAAAATACCTTCCTGATCGAGGGACTTAAGTCAATTCCTTTGACAAATCTTTTTTCTGTATTATGATAGAGTTTAAATCCAAAATGAGACTTTTTTCTATGGAGATATATATATCCATCCATCCATCCATCCATTATCTTCCGCTTTATCCTGCTAGTCAGGGTCACGGGGGGCTGGAGCCAATCCCAGCGTCATCAGGCGAGGGCGGGGTACACCATGGACAGGTCACCAGTCCATTGCATGGCCAACACACACTCACACATGCACACATTCACACCTACGGGCAATTTTAGAGTGACCGATCAACCTAACATGCATGTCTTTGGACTGTGGGAGGAAAACGGAGTATCCGGAGGAAACCCACACAAGGCGACAGTGAGGCGACAGTGCTAACCTCTACACCACCATGCCACCTATATATATTAAATTACACAGATAGCCTATTGTAGTATTTTGGGTATAGATGCAACTGGCTGATGAGTGGTACAACAGAAAAGCATCACCCTATCACCCAAAGATTGTGAGTTCAAATCCTGATAATGCCATAGCCATCTGTGGCCAGGATCCAACTGAGCAAAACTGGCCGTGCTTTCTGGATGGGAGGAGTGTGACATTACTCTTTTTCTCACCTGTCATTCACAGTGACACTAGCCAGTTAAAGGCGTCTGTGAGCTCATGTATGCAGAAGAGTGCATTCCTCTGAGTGGGTTACACTGTCCTATGGCACATTATGAGCAGCAGTTCGAAAAGAAATCACTGGCTTTGGAGGAAGCATGTGTTAGCCTTAGCACTATCCAGCTGGTAGGTGGTGTATGATGGGGAAAATCGTGTGTTGAATTCATCATTTGGCTTAAAATGTTCCTATTTGCTCTTTTGCCATAGAGGCATGCACTAACCTGATGCTTTTATGGATATGAAGAGGAAAAGCTCTTGGAAAAAGATCCCGCTGAATTATATTTTATTAAAAATTACAGAATTTTCTTTCATTAAATTAAATAAATATATTGAACTGACTGCATCTCCATTAGGTCATAGCACATATCCCCAACTTAAAGCATCCACACACAAGCATACACACTCATTCTGAGGACTTCTGTTAAGTAAACTGTTAGATTGTACTCTAATATGCACAGACAGCTTTTAAATCATTTGTTCAGTGCTAATAATTGCAAGAGAGAAAGACGAATAGTAAAAAGAAGTAATAGAAAATCTCCATAGAAACCATAACAGATTGAACGGTTTCTCTGTTTGCAGTCTTTGATCCAACATGAAAGAGATAAAAAAAAAGACACATGGATCAATTAGACCTTTTAGGTTTAAAAAAAGAAAAAAGAAAAGAACCAATTTCAACTTGTTGAAATGCAAATCACTGAACTCAGTTTTTTTTTGAAGTAGCCTGAGAAGACAAACATAAAAATAATGTTTTTGTGAACATGTGCACCAGTGCGGACACACACAGAGAGAAACCTGGAGAGCTGTGAATAAATACATCCTCATATTTCTCACTCCGCTGAGCATTTTCCAGTCTGTGCTTTTCATAGGGCACCAGGATCCCTGCATTCTTCTCAGCTTTCCATCCACACCGCCTGTTTATTATTAAACATGGCAGATTCTACAATGCTTTTCACAGGCCCATAAGGGAAAAATATTAAAATAAATGTCATTATTAAATATGAAATATGAAAATGTGTGAAAATGGTGAAAAGGTGTATTTTGTGTGTTGCGAGAAAATAGAAAATATATCAGGTAGTTTTGGCATACAGGAAATACATTCATTCATTCATTCATTCATTATCTTCCGCTTTATCCCGCTAGTCGGGGTCACGGGGGGGCTGGAGCCAATCCCAGCATTATTGGGCAAAGGCGGGGTACACCATGGACAGGTCGCATGGCCAACACACACTCACAACTACAGGCAATTTTAGACTGACCGATCAACCTAACATGCATGTCTTTGGACTGTGGGAGGAAACCAGAGTACCAGGAGAAAACCCACACAAGCACGGGGAGAACATGCAAACTCCACACAGAGCGGCCCGGACCGGGATTCGAACCCGGATCGTCTTGCTGTGAGGCGACAGTGCTAACCACTACACCACTGTGCCACCCCACAGGAAATACCGTATAATTCAAATAGACTGTAATGTATGAAACACACTGGAATAAAACAGTATTTTAAATGCTTTATATAAGGAGTAAGACTCTTGTTTCATGGACGCTTCATGACATTAAATGCAACTATAAACCACAAAACGCTATGACATTCTTCAATTAATGGGTGGCACGGTGGCGCAGTGGGTAGCGCTGTCGCTTCACAGCAAGAAGTTCCCGGGTTCAATCCCCAGGTGGAGTGGTCTGGGTCCTTTCTGTTTGGAGTCTGCATGTCCTCTCCATGTCTGCGTGGGTTTACTCTGGGACACAGTCAAGGCACAGTCCAAAGACATGCATATTAGGTTCATTGGTGCCCTTAGTGTGTGTGTGTGTGTGTGTGCCCTACGATGGATTGGAGCCCTGTCTAGAGTTGATCCTGCCTTGCACCCTGTGCCGCCGGCTAGGCAGTGGCTCTCCCATGACCCTGGGGACAGAAATAAGCGGTTAAGATAATGAATGAATGAATTCTTTAGTTAATAATAAATGTAATCACAGGCCAATTAATGTAGTATAAGAAGAATAACACATTTTGGGATGTGCTGTTATAGAAAAATAATCCTACCATGACATTTTCCGTTTTTCACACTTTAATTGTTTTATTTATTTATTTTATTTTATTTTTTACAAGATTTAGGTTATATGAAGCGCCCACCATACAGGTCCTGTGCAAGTAGTTACTACAGAAAAATTATAGTGTATTAGAACAACCGTAGTTATTTTAAACATGTGATTTGTCTTACAGCTAACTAATGTCAGAGCTGCTGATTAAAAAAATGTAAATACCTTCTTACTTGTCAGAAATGACAGTATTGTAATATAAATATAATGCAGAGTTTAATAATGGAAAGGCTTTAAAAATGGTAATACAAATTCATTTTATGGCTTTAGACTATATATTGGGAACAGATCTACTTATTCTACTTAGATATAGTAGATAGTGTTATAGTGGAATAGATCTAGATAGAGATGCAGTATACAATATACTGTATGAGATAAATACTGGAGCTTCTGCATCGACTGAGCAAGATCTCAAGGAAACTAGACAGCTGTGTTTCCTGAAGAAGATGCGCGTGTGATTGCAGTGAAGCAGTGGGAGACTCCGAGACTCAATTGCCAAGGTTGACAGAGGTTGAGCAGCATCAGCAACATTAGCATTCGTAATATTAGCATTAGAATTAGCAAGCTCAGCATTAGCATTAATAAAATTATTACTAGCATCATTAGCATTAGCGTTATTAGCATTAGCATTAATACGATTAGCATTCAAAACATTAGCATTAGCATCATTACCATTAGCATCAACATACTTAGCATTAGCATGATTAGCATTACCATAGTAAGCACTAGCCTAATTAACATGATTAGCACAGTTATCATTAGCATTACCATGATTAGCATTACAAGATTAGCATTAGCATCATTACCATTAACATGGTTATCATTAGCATCATTAGCATTAACATGGTTAGTATTAACATTGGCACAGATGACAACCATAAGAAACTTAAGACTTGACTTAGACTCGTCTTTGAAAGATTTAAGACTTGACTTAAACTTGCCCCTGAAAGACTTGAGACTTGATGTAGACTCACCCCTGAAACACTTTAGACCTGCCTTAGACTGGCCCCTGAAAGACTTGAGACTTGAATTGGACTTGCCCTTGAAAGACTTGAGACTTGACCTAGACTTGCCCCTGAAAGACCTGAGACTTGACTTGGATTTGCCCCTGAAAGACTTGAGACTTGATGTAGACTCACCCCTGAAAAACTTTAGACCTGACTTAGACTTGCCCCTGAAAGACTTGAGACTTGACCTGGACTTGCCTCTGAAAGACTTGAGACTTGACATGGACTTGTGACCAATTGCTTGAGACTTGATTTAGACCCACCTTTGAAAGACTTGAGACTTGATTTAGACCCACCTTTGAAAGACTTGAGACTTAACATAAACTTACCCATCAAGGACTTGAGACTTGACCAGAACTTGCCTCTCAAAGACTTGACACTTGACTTGGACTTGCCTCTCAAAGACTTGAGACTTGACTTGGACTTGTCTCTCAAAGACTTGAGACTTGACCAGAACTTGCCTCTCAAAGACTTGAGACTTGACTTGGACTTGCTTCTCAAAGACTTGAGACTTGACTTGGACTTGTCTCTCAAAGACTTGAGACTTGACCAGAACTTGCCTCTCAAAGACTTGAGACTTGACTTGGACTTGCCTCTCAAAGACTTGAGAGTTGACCAGAACTTGCCTCTCAAAGACTTGAGACTTGACCAGAACTTGCCCCTGAAAGACTTGAGACTTGACTTGGACTTGCCTCTTAAAGACTTGAGACTTTACTTGGACTTGCAAAAAATGACTTGTGATTATCTCTGTTATAGGGCCACATGTATATGCAGTTAATATAAGAATAATTGCTCAGTGCCCTATTCATTGAAATTCAGAAGCTGCTTTATCCTGGTCAGAGGGTGGATATGAAGCCTGTCCCAGTGGGAAAGGAAGGAATACCCCCTGGAGTGGACACCATTCTGGACTTGACATCCAAAGAAGAGCCACAAGGACACAAGAAACCCAACCTCAGGGTTGAACCCTGGATCCTGGAACTGTGAAGATAAATGTTCCCATCACCCACTTCTCATCATGCCACCCTCCTATTAGTATTTTGCAGATAGATGATGATAAAAAGGAACAGATGTACTGCATGATACAGTTAACATCATAAAAGACTCTGTGGCATGTGTGAAAAATAATCAGCCATCCCTGTTGAATAAAAAAACAGCTACTCAAAATCAGAGTTAGGTGCAGCAACAAAGCCATTGTACTTTGCTACTTCACACCTACATTTCTGATTAACACTTAAAGAACATCTTATAAAGGAAAAGAAAGAGGTGTTAGCTGAGAAAACGTCCATCTACAGTCCTATAATGTACCACCAGAAACAGGAGCATGCAAATATGTGTTTCCTGGTATTTATAAACTCCCAAGATCGCTGACCATATAGTAAATCAATTAGTGTGGACAGATCATATTGAATTTTATAACAAGTGTTTTCCTGTTTCATGTTACATATTTAAAAGCAATAGAAATAGTAATTACTGCAAACCACATGCTCTGACATTTACATTTAATCATTTGGCAGACATTTTAGTCATTTATTCAGAGCAGCTTAAAAACACTGAAAGATACAGTCTTACAAAGCAACTTATAATAATCTGCAGACGTCCAGTGACATACTGGACATATGCTCTGATTCTGATTCTACAAGTCTCTGGCATGTAATGAGCTTCTAATAAATTAAAACATACTCATTTGCTCATGTAATTGCTCTCTTCTCCACCAGGCTTTAAGAGTTTTTCACTTAAACAGAGGTTGTTTGGTTACATGACCTAATAATACCTGACAGCAAAAAGATCTATCATTTATCCATCCATCATCCATCATAAGTTAACACAGCTAGAATCTGTAATCGACACAAATTCCATAAATACACATCCACGATGGAAATGGTATGAAATTAATACAGCATGAAATAACTATAACTGAATGCTGAGTAGCAGTTGAGTAGTGCTGAACAGATGCCGCCGTTTTTTTGTATATATATTGAAGTACCAGAAAAACTGATGCACGACATTGGATGCATCCACCACCGTGTATATAAAGCGATAGACATCTATGGAAGCTTCTAGAGCTGTTTCCGCTGTGAGAATGGCAAGTTATTATGATTTTGCGATTTTCAGCGTGGTTTAATAGTTGGAGATTGTGAGATGGGTCATAGCATTTCAGAGGCAGAAGCTTGGTATACGTTTGGATTTTCACATATGAGCATTTCATGGGTGTACCGTGACTACAAGAATTCTGGCAAAACCTCGAACTTACGACAGAAGAGTGGCCGAAATACGACTCTGGGTGAATGTGAACAGCGTCGGCTGGCAAGAATCATTTCACGTTATAAGCGTGCAAAACTGATAAAATGCTTTTATAGGAATAATCAGTGACGAGTTAGAGTTACTGTTACAACCCTGAAGTGGATTATTTTTGAGTAATAGTACTTTCTGAAGGGTTTTATTCGTCTTACACCACAACAGTTTTCCAAAAATTACAGTTTTACAATTTTATAAAGAATGTTCTTTTTTTTTATTAGTTTACTCTATTGTTACATACTGTATATTGTGGTGGAACATATGCCAAAGTTAGTTTCTGTTATCTCAAACAGTATAGTCAATATCAAACAGTCATTCTCTAACCCATCTCTCTCTTTACTCTCTCTTGAAGTTAAGATGAAAAAAAAAATGCTGTTTGTGATGTCCAGAAAAGCTCTCCATCCAGAAGACTTTCTCTGTGCTGAAAAACCTAATGAAACAGCTTCACCTCAAAGTGGTGAAACTGATTAAAGTCTTCTTTCATTAATATCCTCATCACAATGTTATTTTTTTAATTAATCAGTTAATGCAAATCGGTGAAATAAAAGCTAATATTGCTTTAAAAATCTTTGCAATCTGTAACCCATTTGATGAAGCCTGAATTATGCTAGAACGGGTATGAATAAATCTGTGCCATGTAGTGGCCTTGCAGAAAGTATTTTTTTAAGACAGATAATACACAATAAAGCAGCTTGTTATATCAAGAGTCTTTATGGGAATCAATTTGCTATTTCCTTTTTTGTAATTTAGCTTAATATCTTTTGAATGGTTGGCCAGCTCAGATGAGTTCATGCAACTATTTTTGAATTGTGCTAATGAACAGAAAGTTAGTTTAACAGCACAGTATTGCTGATTTATTAGAAACTACGCCGTTTCACTCAATTCATTCAGAAAATCATCTCAGTTCATGAGCTGTGTTCAATTCATTACTGAAAGCAAGTGGCTCACGGTTGCATGGGCAAATCTGAATTGTAAATTCAATTTTAGCCCATCTCTGGAATTTAGTTTAATCCAGTTTAACCGGATGCACCCAGAAGCATTAGACTGCAAAATGCAATCTCATTATGTGATTTCACTGCGTTTGTTGTGTGTGCACCAGCGACTCAGCAGCATTTGCACAATGGCCTGATTGTGCAGAGCTCTCAAAGGATTCTTCTTCTTCTTCTTCTTTTTTTTTATTTCGACAACTGCTTATACAATGATTTTAATGACATTTATAGAGTCTGTGTACACCTGGTAAAATGTGTGTGTATGTCTCTGAGAGGCTGCATTGTGTTTTTACTGCACCAAGTCGTTCCAGAGAGGGGACACTCATCTGAAAAACGTGGCGCATGAAAGAAGCAGTGAGCAGCTTATGTAGAACTGTCATACTGTCAGGAGTGAGAGGAGTGCAGAGACAAGAGGAGATGAGAGCAGCCAGAGGAAAGCATGTCTTCCTTTCCTTCTTATACGCCTAAACTATGGCAGCTTTCACCCATGGGCACAGGATCCTTCCACACTAGTGTTACAGAGATTCATCAGTCTCAGTCTATATGATATGGCTGCACCAATTTATCTATTAACAGCTGAGATGTGGTCAAGTCTGAACTGATACTGAATCATTTCTGTATTTGTAAAATATGATACCGCTCTCATCCTCTATCCTTCACACTAGCTGTCAGTCCTAGTAAAGAATGTGTGGCCTCCCACTCATCAAATCCCAGCTTATTATTGATTAAACTATTTCAGTGAATCAAAGCAAGTGCTTGAAAAGCAGAAACGATCAATGGATGGAAAAAAAAAAAACTTGTTGTAGTTCAGTGACTACAGATTGGCTTGTTATGGCCAATCTGATACATTTATGTAAATGATTTAGCTGAAGGCAGCTCAAAAAATGTTCTACCAGACATTTATAGATTTGTCATTTCAAATACAGGCCTTTCTGCTCTGAATGGTTAAAGATGATTGGACAAAGAAGTCTACGTGTTCAGAGTTCACGGTGCTTATCAAAAGTGGTATGCAACTGAAAAGCATTTGCCCTATCATCTGGAGATCACAAGTTTGATTCCTGGTGGCTGAGAGTCCAAAAAAGCAAAATTGGCTGTGCTCTCAGCGAGGGAGGGATGGCAGTCACTGTCAATCACAATGACACTAGGTGGACAGATAATGCTTTCCTCATGTGTTTTGGAGAAGCACGTGTTAGCCTTCACCCTTCATGACTGGTAGCTATCATGTGATAAGCAAGAGCTGGATGGTGGGTGGGAACTGGCCAAGATTACTTTCTGGAGATAACATATATAAAACAAACACCATTACAAGAAGAAGCTAACCTTTATTTAACAGACAAAAGGACAAAGGTAAGATTTTCAGTGTTTTCAGTGATGAACTAAGCTCTATTTGTTAATTTTATAAACAAATTTAGAAATTAATGCCTGCAACACACTCAAAAAAAGTTGGGACAGAGGCATGTTAACCAATGGTACACATCCCTTTTTTTTAAATGATACTTTTTAATCATTTGGGAATTGAAGGTACTAATTGTTGCAGTTGTGCAAGTTGGAGTTTAATTAAAGGCATCAATTCGCCAATTAGAGTAACGTGGCATGATGTAACTGAAGATTAAGTTTACGTTCCAACCACGACATACAATAAAAAGTTCAAATACATCACCCACAGTTCATAGACGTTTCATCACATTTATTTCAAAAGTGCCTACAGCATATAAA
>JAOVVH010000038.1:12664372-12678776 GCA_028566435.1 Scorpiodoras heckelii
ACTGGCGACCTGTCCATGGTGTACCCCGCCTTCGCCCGATGACGCTGGGATTGGCTCCAGCCCCCCCGTGACCCCGAATAGCGGGATAAAGTGGAAGATAATGAATGAATGAATGAAAGGAAAGTTTGGATTTTCATGTATGAGCATTTCAAGGGTGGGGACTACAAGAATTCGTGAGCAGCATCAGTTGGCAAGAATCGTTTCATATGATAAGCATGTAACACTGCCTCAAGTAACATCGTAAGTTAATGCTGGGGCCTCAACAAACATCAGTGTGAGGACTGTGCAACGTTCCCTTCAAGATCCCATGGGGGACGTACCAAGTATTAACTGGTATACCAGTTTTTCTGGTGCTTCAGTGTAATTTTAAACCTATGTAAAATCTATTGTTGGTAATCATTTATCAAGGCTTTTTGCTGATTTGAGTCATTCGGTGTTTGATCCAAAGGGTGCAAAATATGAATGTCTCAGAAACTGATTTGTACACTTCAGATTTCAGTGATGTTTTTTCCTTACTATTATATTGTCCTCATTTGTCTGAGGTACATACTTTACATTCAGTGACTGAAGAAGAGAATTTGAAGCTTGAAGGGAAATTATCACAAATTTCTAAAACATCTTAACATCTTAACAACATATGGGTTAATTAGATGAATAGAATTAATGCTAATCATGACCTGCCTTGCATCACACAAAATTCAGGGATTATCAATATCCCAATATCTTCATATTCTTTTTTGGCTCAGCTTGCTCAGTTATTGCTGCAGGCTTCCTCTTAGCTCCGCTTAGCTCAGGTTGCTCTGTTAGTGCCGCAGCTGAATCTTAATAAAAGTAAAAATGAGTAAAAAAAAAACCCAACAGAAAATTGATTTGGATAAAAATGGATAGAAAGCCTGAAATCTGATTTTTAAACTGAACAAGCTGATCTTGTTTTATTTCTTGCAAGCACTTCTTCCTAGAACAAGAGCAAAATTAGCTGGCAGTAAGTAGAACAAAGCAATAGAACAAAGCGAGAAAGTGCCTGTGCCTGCACCATCTCCCAGACCTCCTCACTTCTCAGAAACCACTTACTGTATCTTATAACTGTGGGCCATTTGTAATAGCAATGGATAAAATTTAAATGAAAGTTTCCATGTAGTGAAATGGATACAAACCAGAAAAAAAACATGACGTACTATCCTACTACTATATATACCACTTCCTTTGTAGCCAGCGAGGGAATAATAGACATTGTAGATGCAAATACTCGATTAAAATAGACGTGGATTTTTTTGTCAGGTCTTTAACTTTATATATTTTTTTGCCACGTTTTTTTCAGAGGAACAAAATAGCTGTTACTTGACAAACTAAAATTGAGCTAGGTGTTAAGAGTTCTTAATCAAAGAATAATAATTACTTTTAAAAATGACTGACTTGTGCTAATCCTGCGCAGATACTGTACTTTCACACCTTCCACTTTTCCCTCTGACAATGTTCCTGCGATAAGGACCTGGTTTCGTGATGACTAACAATGTTTAATAATACATCCTATGTCACACGGTCATGCGGCAGTCACACAGAGGTTTTGTTTTGATTATAGTTTGGTAGTTGTTTACTATAACAGAAGTGTAATGGCACCAAATTTAGCACACGTCTTACTATAGCGTGGACGGGTTGTGTGTATTTCCACGCATTTCTATCTGTTTGGTTTGTTTGTGGAGGCCTGACCGCAGGTCACGGCTGAGCCACGCTGACCTTTTTCCTTGTTTTTGCAGAAGCATAACCTCAGATTTCAAGTGCAAGTGCCGACATGTTAAGAGAAACTGTGTCCACAGCAACAAAGGAAAGAGAGACACGTGTCGCGTTCGTGTAAACAAAGCTTGTGGTGCGCCTGTTATTTTTCCCTCCATCAGGCGCGATCAACTGACCCTCCCCTGACGGCCTGTTCTTTCGAGGAAATTCTATGGAAGTTATGTGGTGTTGCTTATCTCTCCCTCCTCTGACTCACTCTCTCTATCATGCACACACACACATACGCACACACACACACACACACACGCACACACACACGCACACATTCACTCTGTCCTTCTCCTGGGTTCCATAGAAGCAAGACTGTGTTTGAAACAAAGACAAGGGAAGCTGGGAAGAGAGATAACAGCAGGTCTCTGGCGTGGCTCTGTGTATATATATGTGCATGTGCGTGTGTATGTGTGTTGCCTCAGGTGATACGTGGCTTTATTGAGGAAGAGAATGCTTTAAGTCAAACAGCGGCTGCGTGCTAAAAGATTAGCTGAAGAGTTTCAGTGAAACTACAAATTATCTAAGCAAATTTTAAATGTCTATAAATAAATGCAAAATGTACTTATTTATTCTTTAAATACTGTTTCAAACTGACATCAGCTATGACTCAGTTTCTTACATTTCTACTCTGGAACATGATTGTCAGCAAAGTGAGACTCTTATCTCTGCCCTTTTCCCAGTTTAATCACACTTTCATATGTTCCACTTTCCCCCCGACAATGTTCCTAGCAATAAGGACCAGAAATGAATGCACGGAGTTCTGGGAACTCACAACCAGTCACGGCTCCCCCTGATTAGATGGAAGCAGAGGCAGTAACTTGCATTCCTTCTGAAGAAGGTCACAATACTGCACCATCTTCCTCCATCCGTCCCTCCCACTTCACTGTTCTTCGACCTCATAGTGACCCGCACAGCTGTTTCCACTATGGATTTTCCTTGCTGCATTTTTTCAAGTGAAATATGTATCATATTGCGTACAAGTCCAAAGAAGCAGCTTCTCCTTTCCTGTACATGGTGGTGGTGGGAATGATGAGGTTATCTAAAAAGCAGTGCTGGATGATGTTGAAACACATGGCTGTGATAAAAAAAAACCAGGGGTATTATCATTAATTAAAAACTAAAAGTAAAGCAAAACTATAATGACATTTTCATAAACCTAACTAACCTACTGACAAGTAGAAATAATGCATTAGAAATGGAACTCGTACTCAGCAATCATACAAAATGAAGTGTTTAAAAAACTACACAAGAGATATCAAGTGCTAAACTTTAGGCTGGATCTGATATCAATGGTAAGTTTGTGTGGGTAGCATTTGGGGATTCCTTGGGATTTTTAAATATAATTTTTCTACAAAGAAGGCAGTGGTAGCACAGAAGGTTAGGACTCCAGGTTGTCAATTGGAAGGTTGGTCTTTCAAACCCTGACATCAGGGATGCTCTTGCAGCCGCCGTTGGGCTCCTGAGCAAGGCACGCAGACACTGAGGGCCACAACACACACCCAGGACCAGTCACAAGCCCAGCCAGTGGCAGGGTTGCATGAGGAAAGACATTTGGTGTAAAAACCTGTACCAGATTAACACACATTGACCCCAAGAATGGAAGGAAGGAAAAAAAATCTTTGCACAAAAAATGTGAATTTATCAAATTTTTCAACACTGCAATAATCTTATTGTGTTTATCTGAATTTTTTGCTTTTGTAAAAGAAGCAATGTTGTACTTCTATCAAGCAAGGACAATTTAACACTGTAGAATATGACTAGAAATATGCTTAAAAACTTATCTGTTTAATCATAATTGTTAGGCTCTGATGGGGTCTGGATGCAAATACATAGCGGCTTTACTAAAACTTGTCAAGGCAGACGATCCATAATGGCAAACCAATACTCAAAGATGTAAAACAGGCAAAGTGTCAGGTTATTACGAAACAGACTTGAGTAGGCAGTGACAACAGTGATAGCAAAACAAAGCAGAGCTGAAATCAGATAAAAAAATGCATGTGAAAATAAAGCTCAGTAAATATCATCGCAAAAACCACAACTTTTGCAAAGAATTAATGTGAGACTCGGTGCAGGGAACTGTGAATGTAAAGAGAAATCAGAAGTCTTGCAAATTGTAAATGGGGATATGGATCAAGCTGATTATGAACAGTTGTACGGTCTTCCTCTGGGACATGATGCTGAGTAGTTGGGGTGAAATACTGTGATAAGGGTGTTGCATCCTACCTCCTTGTCATCTGGTGAAAAAGAAACGCTGTTCTGTTAGTTTATAGCTCACATCTTGATGCACTGAAGAATCTTTGCATTAACTTCATGTATTTTCAGTTTACACATAGGTTCCGGGTTGAACTTAATATTCTGTGTCTAGGCTCATAAAAAGGTGTGGCTCTATCTGCAAACACCTGAATTTTTCTTACTGCTTTTCTATCCTTACTTGTCTGAAACCATCAATGGCAACGAATGGGGCATTTGTAGTTATAGAATTCCAGGGGAAAATTTGGGGATTGCATGCATTAAAACATAGTAAAATGGGATGCCAAGTGGTCACACGTGTTTTCCAAAGCAATACCAATCTTATGCAGAAAAGTACTTAAGACTCTGCCTATTTCTGGTTGTGTATGAAACCCAGATGTCAGAATTGCAAAACCCACATCTTTCCAAGAATGACCTCCAGACATGAGAAGTGAACTGTGGAATAGCCAGAATGCTGGGTGTGTTGAATGAAGTTTATTACCAAATGTGACCAGGGATGTTCAAAAATGGGAAATATACCACATGTCAGAGTCAGTGAAACTCCAAATTTCTATGACTGGTCTCTAAGCTTGAGAAGTGAACTGAAGATCTCTATTAGACATTGTGACTGTTATTAAAACATTCTGCAGGTAGGCTGTAGATAAGGCAAGGAGGAGACTCATGAGAAGAGATGTGGAGAACCATTCTATAATAAATGCAAAAAAATACAATAAAAACTGAAATCTGTAATTTCTTAATTCACTTGAAGCTTTATTTAAAAGACAAAAGGGAAAAGAAAGATTTTCAGTGTTTTCAATGATGAACTTAATTATATTTGTTAAATATAAACACATTTAGAAATTGATGCCTGCAGCATACCCAGAAAAAGTTAGGACAGAGGCTTGTTTACCACTGGGACATCACATTTTTTAAAATTTTACTTTTTAATCATTTAGGAATAGAAGATACTAATTGTTGAAGTTTTGATAATGGATTTTTTTGTCCATTCTTGTTGTGTATATAACTTGAGCTGCTCAACAGTCCGTGGTCACTGTTGTCTGATTCTCCTCTTCATGATGTGTGCAGTATCTTGGGCATAGGTATTCTTTTATGTAGTGATTAGGATTAATACATTTTCACTAGGAGACAGAACTGCACTGCATGCAGGCCTGTCAAGCCACAATGTTGTATCTGCTAACTGCTGAATTTTTCTTACTGCTTTTCTAATTGCCTGTATCCTCAGTTGTCTGAAACCATCAATGGCAATGAATGGGACATTGCCAGTAATAGCATTCCAGGGGCAATCCAGATAAATGGATTAGTGTTCATGTTGAGTGAGCGTATGAGAGCAGAATATCTTTAATTAAGTCTGTCACCAAATGTTAACTTGGACTTTGAAAAATTGATAGAGGCATCGGTTTAGCAGCATCATCATCCAGGAACACACCATTTTTACTTATGATATATCCCAGAAAGGCCACTCTAAGGACATAAAATATGTACTTTTCAGCTTTAACAAATAGGTTCTCTAGGTGTCCTTGCAGGAAACATCAACCAATACTGTCAAGCTAGCCTATGACAAACTTCCCTAACATGTCTGAGAACATCAAACACAAAGGCCTGATTGACAGAGGGAGCATTGACCATACCAAATGACATCACATTGTGCTCAAAATGGTCAAGTGGTTAATTTAGAATCATGGGAAGTAATCAAAAAAATATTTTCATTTGATTTACCATTTCTTGCAGTATATTTCTGTGTAACTAATCTAACTAACTAACATTTCAAAATGTTACAGTCAAGTTGCTCAAGCACCAGGTAGCTGTGAAATATAACAAAAAGCAAATGTAAATTACTTGATAGCTTAATTTTAAATCCTTATATTTATTGTACATTTTAACTTTCTAGTTGGATTTACTGCATCAATAGAAATGGTGGCTGGCAGAAAGCAAAAATAGAATGGAAATAATGTAAATAAACAAAAGAAGGATAATATTATGTTTCCAATAATTACCCAGTGTGCAGTACTGGAATTAAAACTTAGTAACTTGAACTTCCACCTGCAGTTGTCAAGACCCTTAACAGGAATTCCTTTCCAAGGAAAGGCTTAGCATTAATGGCAGCAATAAGTTTACAAGGGTGCACACTTCGCAAACCACATGGCAAACATGCCTATGCATAATCTTATCAACTCTATTATATGACACGGCAGCTTTCCAAGCGTTAACTGTGTCACTGAAAATTCAAAGCCACACATACTGCACAATAAATAGGTTGATTCCAGAGGCAATGTAAAGGGCAATACCCTAGAGGACACTAGTTTTTCTTTATTTAGGTCCCAGAAACAAAATATGTCTAAACGTAAAAAATGAACCCTTATCCAAAACTAAATGTTTAAATTGATCTGAAGTTGAAAATAAGAGGATACAAAAATCAAAACTATAGCAACATTGCTGAGAAACTCAGCATAAGGTGTTTTTTAAAAAAGTGATCTAACATGTAACATTTTATCTAACATCAGCATGAGAACTTAG
The DNA here is from genome assembly GCA_028566435.1 of Scorpiodoras heckelii. Taxonomy (NCBI): domain Eukaryota; kingdom Metazoa; phylum Chordata; class Actinopteri; order Siluriformes; family Doradidae; genus Scorpiodoras; species Scorpiodoras heckelii. The sequence continues at coordinate 12,670,919 of JAOVVH010000038.1, forward strand.
TTTGGGGAACCCCACATCTGTGTGGTCTACTGATGTGTCATTTTTGAACAAGTTTGCACTTTGAGCCATCTATTTTAGGTGAATGTTGTGAGTTGACTTGCGTGTACAAGCATTTTTTTTAACACCTGAGCAGTTTGTTAGCACAGATGGCAAGGTGCATATATGACTCTTAGTGTTATGTGTGTGAGGCACCATGAGAGGGAGTGTCCTCATTTTAATCCTGAGATTGCGTTACGGTCCAGATAGTTTAGCACATTTTCATCATGTTCACATGGATTTTCTTTTGGGTTCACCAGTTTCCATGTATTGTCCAAAAACATGATAGTAGGCAGACAAAAGAAGACAATACCAAGATGGGAATGCTTAAAGTATCTGGCAATGCATATTTTTATTTACAATTAAATCCTTAAAAAAGATTTTTTCAAAATGTAGTGCGAAGTAATGTTATTCTGCTCATAAGAATGGAAAGAAAGACCATATTGTGGCAAAGGATAACAAAATTTGGATATCACAAACTTCACCAGGTTTAAAAAGAAGGCTTGGAGTGATCTTACTGGTCAGTGGAGTCAAATGATCTAGCTCACAGAAAAGAGCTAGAATTCCTATCACTGGTGTGTGCCAGACATTTTGTACATATGTATATATTAATTAAATATCTTTGGAGATATCAAGCTCTTGAACCCTGGAAAACTATAGAAGGTAATGAAGATGATTAAACAAATATAATCTACTAATATGCAGTACTATGCAAAAGTCTTAGGCACCTTATTGTTTTTAGGTACAACTTTTGCTATTGATGTTTTTTTTTGTTGAGATCTGCATTATTGAGTCAGTACAAAACAAAAAATTAAATGATGCACAAAGATGTTTGCAAATCAGTAATGAAAGCAACACATTACATAGCAGACCACTTTTCAGACAAAAAACATAATGAAGCCTGTTGGGTTTTGCATGCAAACAAAATGAAGTAAACATGACAGTCAAAGTCTTCAGAAGAGCTGTGACAGATTCTCCAAGACGATCAGTAAAACTTACCAGCTAATTACTGTACAGTACAATGCAGAAGCCTTAGGCACATGTAAAAACTCTATAAAGTGCAGTAAACAGTAATAAACTAAAAGAAGTCCATATTTGGTGCATTTTTCTTAAACAGTGTTCCCAGGTACAACGTGCGCAGTTTTATTGCGAAATTATCTTTTAAGTTTTGAAGAACCTGCCACAGTTCTTCTTGTGACTTTGACTGTCACATTTACTTCTTTTTTTGCATGCACAACCCAGCAGCCTTCGTTCTGTTTTTTGTCTGAAAAGTGGTTTGTTATTAATATAATGCGTTTGTTACTGACATACAAACATTTTTTTGTGTAACTTTTAATTTTCTGTAGGAAAAGTAATGTTTGGAAATATAAAATCTTTTTGTACTGACTTAGAACTAAAAAAAAAAACCCCCATCAATAACAAAAGTTGTATCTAAAAACAACAGGGTGACTAAGACTTTTGCACAGTACTGTACATGATAATAGGATTTGTAGCAATGGGCTGACACATATTTCACATGTTATAAGGGCCTGTCATTTTTTTGTGCACTACTAATATTAAAAAGCCCAGCATATGTAGTAAGTGGTTTATTGCTTTCTTGGTTTCTCATGCATTTACACAGTGAGAAAGGAAGTGAGCTGTCTGCATAAACCTACATTTCTGAGACAGAGTAGAAGATTAGAGGCCTCAGATCTATCTACATGAATAATGCTACTGAAAGTGGGCCCCTTGGTCGGGTTTGTCATGCCTAAACTACTTAGCAGGTGAAACCTATTCCTGTTTTTCAAGCAAGTGAGACAAATCCTCTACAGGCCTCGTGACCGCAAACCAAATGCATGCAACAACAACATCAACTGCAGCCTGAAGAGTCAATTCGAAAGAGTTCATCTGAGTGCACTAGCTGAGAAGTAGAGCTGTGATGCTGCACCATCTGAGGTTCCAGGCAGCATGATATTCAATATGCATCTAACGGCCCTGTAAGATCATAGCCTATTTCTAAGGGCTCTAAATTGCCACTGTTATACAACAAGGCTGCATGCCCCGGGATGACTCCAGGAACAGACGAGGATAATTGAGCGGCAAGTCTTTGTGTAGTATTCTTGTATGGTGGGAGTGTACAAAGGGTGTGTAACAAGACTGGTGTAAAACAGCCATCACTCTCTTCTTAGAGTAACCACAAGGCCATGAGTCTGATCCAGAAAACCAATTTACACACCCATGTTTAGATCTCTGGAGAGCATCTATTAAGAATGTCAGTGTAATATTACTTACTGTCTCTGACCAAATTTCAGATGTTGTGCATGTTGTGGATGTGGCTCATCAAGATTTGTTTCTATGCTAGCAGAAATCACAGATATTGCTAGGAATGTGAATTTAAATCCCAGGGTTGCCAGGGGTTGCTGATTGTGACCCACAAACAGGAAAAATTGCTTCTACATTTGCTTTGCTTTGCTTTGCAGTAAAGCTGTCCAGAGATGGGGACTCAAGTCACACTTAAGTCACAAGCACAGTGACTTGAGGCTTGACATGAAACTTGTCCTCAAAAGTCTTGAGACTTGACTAGGACATGACATTTGGGACTCGTGAACAATCTTTATTATTATTTTTTGGGTGGATGCATTAACGCTAAGGAAATGTCTAAGAGAGACTTGAGACTTGACTTGGTCTTGTGACCATAGAATTAAGACTTGATTTGGACTTGCGGAAAATGACTTGTGAGACTCTCTACAAGTGTCCAATAAAGACTTCTTGCTAGCACTTCTTGAGTATGCTGGAAGCATTAAGAGGAGTCTATCAATAGTGCTGTTATGCTAAAACCTCAAGGCTTTTGGGGCATACCATTACCAGTAGTGTTTGATGGTTTGTGTCGTTCAAATTTTCAACCTTCAAAGGGAAATTAACTGGCAATCCTTTTTGACATGAAACTTACATTATTCAGGATGTGAAGTATAACAAATCCCATGAGGGTTTGTTGGAGTTTCCATTGACTTGGTCAATACCTGGGTGTTCTCTATCCTTCCACCATTTCCCAGAAGGTCTGTTTAATGGGACCATAAATGACGCATCACCTACTGGCTGACAGCTCCATCAATTTCTCCTGTTCTTCTCAGTTGACTTTCCATCTGCTGACATTTTGCAAATGATTTAAATCACTGCCTGAATTGTTTTAAGGTAAATAACAATCAAGAGAACATCCTTCGTGTTTTCCTGTAATGCATTTGCTTCTGATCCCTTCCAGTATTTCCCAGTAAGATTACATTTACACTGGGGATACGGATACAGCCAATATATACAGTATAAGCTTAGCTTTGCATATCCCTTTTTGGAAAGGAAGTCAGAGTTAGAGTGCAGGATCAGTCATTAATAAGGCAGTATGGTTTGCTATGGTATGAGAAGATGTAACTGTCCAGTGGGTAGTCGCAATGAGGATGGTAAAATGGTTTGGTGAAAAAAATGTTTCAACAGGGTACACTGAGTTAGCAGTGGTAGAAAGTGTACAATGTGTTACAGCGTTGAAGGGTATAGTACCTTTGCAATAGATAGTGTGGGGGTGGGGGTGCAGTATGTTAGCCCTGATGTTGGTTACTGTAGCTGTGGATGATATACAAATGATGGAAGTATGTATGGCATTTAGATACTCCCGTCCTCTGTGTTATATATCACAGCCCTGGGGAGGAGGCCCAGGCTCAGTGGGAGAGAGTGTGTACAGATACACTCACACCCAAAGCAACTCTGCTCAGCACTGCCTCACTGCATGATTCAGAGAATGACTGAGACACTGTCTTGTGGTTTAACAGAGATACACGCCAGACATACGCTCATACACAAACACACACAGACAGAATTTATCTTGCTATACTTGTGAGGGCCTTCCACCCACATAATTATTAATGCAGCTAATTAATGCTATGCCTAACCCTTACCTCAACCCTAACCCTAACCTTAACCTCAGTATTGAAATATTTGGCTCTTTTATTTATTTTTTGTGTTAAAATCTACAACAAAAAACCACTTTCCTTTTGGGGACCAGCAAAATGTCCCCACAAGGTCAAAAATATTAGATATTTAGTACCCACAAAGATATAAACATGGTCTCTTATACACACACACACACACACACACACACACACACTGCAGAAGAAAGAAAAAAAGTCAAAAGACATGTAAAGAAAAACCGATGAGAGATTGAAGGCATGATGACCCCAGACAGACAGAGTCTCGTGTCTCATACATGTCCAGAATGAGCAGAGCCAGAGTCCACATTCCTGGCCAAGACAATAACTGCTATGTTGTTTTTCTTTCTTTTGTTCTCTCCCTAATTAAATGCATGTGGAACCACTGAGACAAGAAGAGGCAAAGAGTTTAAGTTTAGGCTGTCAAAGTGGGAACTGAGCCCACTGGAACAGGAACTTAGTGGGGTCATTTCAGGTAAATCCAATTTTCATCTCGTTCTGCTCGCATGTCAGCCCAGGTGGCAGCTTGCTCAGAGGAGATACATTTTTTTTAATTTAGTCACGTGTGTCATAACAAAACCAAACAAAAATACGGAAAGAAACAATAATGGAAGCAAAAAGTTCACCAGGCAGAAGTTAAGTTTGAATATGTGAAGAAGGTCATAAAAGACTGTCTGCATCTGTGAACTAGCATGAAACACATTCCATTGCGTCTGCGGTCAGAAGACTGTTTTTGAGTAAAACCGGGAGGACAGTGGCTTGTTTGGATGGCTAGAATGAACCGTTGGGCCATAAATATGCCTGAGCGGCTTTTCTCCCAGACTAGACTAGACACACACCCCGGGGTGTTTCATTCTCTCTGACATCACACACACACCCACACACTCTCCAGCATGGCCAAATCCAGATGAATGTCTGGTGTCCTCTCCTTCCCCTGTGTAAAAACAGATTCTCTGGAAGCGTATGTTGTGCAGTTATGACACACCAAATCACATGACCTTGCTGACAAAAATTCAAAACATTATGGGTTTAACTGGTTACTTGTGGTTTCATAATGGCTTATAATTATACAAACTCCATTTCCAGAAAAGTTAGGACACTTTCTAAAAATGCAAGAAAAACTGAAATCTGTAATTTGTTAATTCACTTGAACCCTTAATTAACAGATAAAAGGACAAAGAAAAGATGTTCAGTGTTTCATAAAAACAAATTTAGAAAATTACATCTGCAACACACTCAGAAAAATGTTTTAACAGAGACATGATTACCACTGGGTCACATCACCTTATCTTTAATTATACTTTTTAATCATTTAGGAATTGAAGATACTAATTGTTGTAGTTTTACAAGTGCAATTTTTGCCCATTCTTGCTGCATACAAGACTTGAGCTGCTCAAGTCCGTGGTCACTGTTGTCTGATTCTCCTCTTCATGCCGCCCCATACATTTTCAATAGGAGTCAGATCTGGACTGTAGGCAGGCCTGTCAAGCCACACTGTTGTAACTCATGCACAATGAGGCCAGGCATTGTCCTGCTGAAATAGACATGGAGTTCCTTCAAAAAGATGTTGTCTTGACAGATGCATATGTCTCTACAAAATACCAATATAAGCCTCCGGATCAATGGTACCTTCAGATATATACAGATCACCCATGTTGTGTGCACTGATTCACCCCCATCCTATCACAGTTGCTGGTTTTTGCACTTTTCACTGGTAATAGTCTTTTCCGTATTTGGCACAGAGAATCCAACATACATTTTTGCCTAAAAACAAGCTGAAATGTAGACTCATCTGACCACGGTACATGTTTCCACTGTCTTTTGGTCCATCTCAGATGACTTTGGTACCAGAGAACATGTCAGCATTTCTGCACAAATTAATATATGGCTTTCTCTTTGCATAATACAGTTTAGGTTGGAATTCTTGACGCAGTGGCGGACTGTGTAAAGTAACAATGATTTTCCAGAGTACTCCTGAGCTCATGTGGCTGTGTCCATCATGGTAGAATGACAGTTTCTCAAACAATACTGCCTGAGGGCTCGATGGTCACACACATCCAGCAGTGGTTTCCACCCTTGGCCTTTACACACCGAGATTTCTCTCACTCTCTGAATCTTTTCATGATATTATGAACTTTAGATGGTGAAAAATATAAATTCTTTGCAATCTTGCACTGAGAAACATTGTATTTGAACTGACTGACAATTCTCTCATGAAGTTTGGCACAAAGTGGTGAACCACGACACATCCTTGCTAACAAAGTCTAAGCTTTTGGTGGATGCTCCTTTTATAGTCAATCTTGATGACCTCACCAATTAAACTGCTAATTGCAGAACCTTCCAGAAGAGTGAAAACACAGACAAACAAAGACATCTCATGGGTTTTTACAAACCATCTCTCATAAATCAATGCATCTGTAGCTGTATAAATATGAAATGGATTCATGGAAAACTTTGAAGGGAAAATGTTCCTGCATGGTACAGGATGGGTACAGGATATGCTTCCTTTCCAATGCAATCAACACACAATACTGTTATGAAGTATTACATGCAGGATAGATGATGTGGCATTGTGCCTTGCTTCCAGTAATTCCATGTATTTGTATGTATTTCCATAAAGGCTGCTGCTGAATCGCTTTTATTTGAGGCTCTCAAGCCTTGAATAAAGATAAATTCCAGTTAGTTTGACAAGCATGGCTAAAGTAAAGTTTCAGCTTAGATTAATTTCACTGCATGAGTAAGATTCATGTTATTACTAAAACACGAATTAGTGGTGCAGGTCAAACACACGCTCACGCAGTGTTCTGGGAAGCAACAGTCTTGGTGGTATGCCAATATTCATCTAGAACATGTAAGCATTTCCTGTATGAGTTATTTTGCTGCTGTTTATGTGATGTTTTATAAGTAATGTTGCAATGTAAGTCAAAGTTCACCATTGTGTTTGTTTAACAACTTACTGTCTGTGGTCTGTATTTCTAATTTTCTAATATTTTTATTTTTCCACCTAAATTAACAGGCTCAAGAAATCAAATTGAATGTAGGTATATGGCATATGAGGAGGTAGTCTGGAATCACCAGAGGTTTCCAAGAATATGAGATGAAAGCAAAACTTGTGCATGTCCAAAATATTGGGTTCAATAAACAAGAAATGGTTTGAAAGAAAAAATGATTTGAATTCATACAGTTCATTTTCATGGATTCAACTTGATGAAGCTACACTTACATTATAGAACCTATAAATAGTTGTTCCCTCACCATCCTCTCTTATTTCTCTCTCTTGAAGTTAGTAAGATGTAAAAAGAATATCCCATGTTGGAAAGCTTTATTTCTGACTTTCACAACTCTGTGGAGACTCCATGTTAAATAAATTTCACCTAATATCACCATATCAACAATCATAGATGCTTTTTATTCTATTTATGTATAAGGTCCACCATACAAGTCCCTATAATCAATATAACGCTACAATAAGCACATTAATCTACCTCTGATTTAGTATGCAGAAGAAACAGAGCTACTGTAATTGACCATTTATAATTGAGAATTCAACATTGCACTAGTATAATGTGACAAATTGGCTGAATGGCATAAGATAAATTCATCAAATAAAAAAAAAAGATTTATCATGTTGAATATTTCATCTATTATGTAGTGCTGTAACGTGTTGAATTTTTAAAATCGCATTAATCGCGCGATTAATTTTTTTAATTGCGTGTTAATCGCGGTTTTAACGCACATTGAGATTTGTGTTGTACATGCAGGTTGGCATCGTAGGACCATTGAAAATGTTCATGTCGTTTATCACTGGTCTATTTTAAGAGAAACGACTGTTGAACGTTGCCTCATTATTCACTTGACTTTATTTGATA
>JAOVVH010000038.1:12705533-12717894 GCA_028566435.1 Scorpiodoras heckelii
CACACACACACACACACACACACACACACACACACACACACACACACACACACACACACACAAACACACACACACAGGAGCAGCTGCAAAAAAAGGTTGCCAGTGTCAAGCACTTTCCCTCACCTCGTCTGGTCTGCTTATCCCTCGATGGGTTATTGTTAATGGTCCGGAACACAATGCTTGCTGTGAAAGTGGCCGTAAAATCGAATTTTAATAGGTTTATGGCATATCTGTGAGACTGCGGGACATCTGAATGACAGCAGTCATGAAATTTAAATACATTTCATGTCACATCTGATGCAACTGGAGCAGAGATTATTAAACCTGCTCCCTTGAAAATCCAACTTAAGCTATGGGAAGAATAATGTGGGAAATAGGGTCAGAAAGGCAGATTTCTTAGCACTAATTAACTGCAATATCAGCGCTGACTGCTTCCCATTTTCTGCTAATTAGCCACAAGCAGGGAGAACGGCAAGTGGGAAAGGACTAATGGGTGAACACATGATCAGAGTTGATTATAATACTCATCATAAACCTCTGCCCTGGGGTGAAAAGGATTAACTTAAAGGATTTGACATAACAGGCAATAAAATATGATAAAACACACAGATATGTGCTAGTATCGATTTTTTTAAAACCTAGAATTGCCAGACATAAACGATGCCTCCATCATTGACAGATAATGGCTAAGGCTGTCATTATCTAATCGTCAGCTTGATGCCTTGAACCAAATCTGGGTGTTGATGAGGTAACTGAAAGGTTAAAGGTAGCAATAAAAATGATAATAACAGTGTTCCCAGAGATGTAATATTAAGTTATTGCTGTTTCTGCTGGATATTAGGGCATTGCGTATGAGTCTGACCTGTAGTGGAGTGTGTAGGGGTCATTTGTAAGGACTCTGAAAAGCCAAACGCTTACTCTGCATCTGCCTTAACCTCCGTCATGAGGGAGCATAGCCAGTAACCTTGCAGCTATCTGAAGGCTATTAATACACATCTTTCCCTACTCCTTTTATGTAGCAGAACACTTATGCACTTAAACCACACAGTCACAGTCAGGTTAAGTGTGAAAGCTGTCCGGATTTTACGATAATGTTAAGATCACTATAAAGTAGAAACAAATGGTTTCTGTAGTGCTGTGTAAAGGTCAGAGAGCACTATTTTGTTTTGGCCATTCAGTACTCATTGTTAAGTATTTGGTGGTGAACAAAAAAGATGGGGATTAATTCCATTTTCAATGGAAATTCAGGGGCATTTTCCCTTTGCAGTACTTATTTATGCAGGTCAATATAAAAAAAAAATACAATAAGGTTAAATAATGTTGAGAAAATACACTGTTCAAAAAATTAAAGGAACATTTTTCAGTGAACGTTTTTTGAGTATAACATCAACTCATTTCAGCTTCTGGGATATTGCGCTGGTCAGTTAAGTAGTGGGGTGGTGGTGGTGGTTGTTAATCAGTTTCAGCTGCTTTGGTGTTAATGAAATTAACAACAATTGCACTAGAAGGGCAACAGTGAGACGACCCCCAAAACAGGAATGGTTCAATGGGTGGAGGCCTTTGGAGGTCAGTGTCACTACTAGTACCATTGTGCGGTACCGGGACCCTACAGAGGTTGCACATGTAGTCCAAATCCTGCAGGATTGCACATCAATACATGCAATTGCCAGAAGGTTTGCTGTGTCTTCCATCACAGTCAAGAGTATGGAGGAGATTCCAGGAGACAGGCAGTTACTCTAGGAGAGCTGGACAAGGCCGTAGAGGGTCCTTAACCCCTCAGCAGGACCGGTATCTTCTCCTTTGTGCAAGGAGGAACAGGATGAGCACAGCCAGAGCCCTACAAAATGACCTCCAGTGTGAATGTGTCTGACCAAACAATCAGAAACAATACATTTCGGTCCATCCGACACTGCCAGGTTGCACTTCAGACTGTCCAAGAGCTGGTGCCCTGGTCCAGATCTGGGAGGAGATAGCCCCAGAACACCATCTGTCGTCTCATTAGAAGCACTGACGTTGTCAGGCAAGCATACAAGCACATGGAGGCCATACAAACTACTGAGTACCATTTTAAGTTTCTGCAATGGAATTTCGGCTAAATGGACGAGCCTGCTGCATCATTTTTTTCACTTTGATTTTCGGGGTGTCTTTGAATTCAACCCTCTGTAGGGTGATAATTTTCATTTCCATCAAATGATGTGGCATCTTTTCGTTCCCAACACATTACCCAGTCCATATCAGGAAACATATTCTGCATGATTTTTTTCCCCATTGAGATCTGATGTGTTTTCAAAGTGTTCGTTTGATTTTTTTTGAGCAGTGTATATTTAACAGAACCACCTAACATCACTTCACTAATACTGGATGAAGTAAATGTCTCCATACAGAAAGTGTCACCATATCAGTGAATTAATTTTTTCTTAATTTATTACAGTAAAATCTACTTCATGTCCATATGAATTAGAAGTTACTATAGCAACAATAACATATCAAAAAGAAGACATTAATATAAACCTGTGATTTGCCTTGCAGCTGGAACAACTGCCAGAGCTGCTCTTTACTCTGGATTCACATGTACACATTATGTTAAAGATTGCCAGTGGGCATGCCTGACGCTTAGCTGATATTTGCAACACGATTTGTCAACAAGCATTCATGCCGCTATGAGTTGCGGCTGTTTAATTTCGCTAGCAAGCTGTCTACTTTGTAGCTAGTTAGCAAGCTAGCATGCTAATGCCTCGCAGATCACCGCTGATGTATTTGTTTTAATTACAATAATGGCGTTATCAGATTGTGCACTGTCTATTTCTCTGTAACTTTTTATAATTGTAATTAAAAAGCCAAATAATTATATTTAGATGAAAGAAAAACTCCCATCTATGGAACTGGTCTACCATCTTGGTTTTGGAGAGCTTTTGTGGGATATTTGCATGAACACAATTTGACTAGTAGGCACCTGTACCGAAGTATTTGCATAAATACGATTTGATTGGTTGGAGCCTGAGCTGGAATATTTCCATGAACGAAATTTGATTGTGCTGCCGCTTGAAAAGTTTTCTTAACTTCTACCAAGCAACATGAGCAAAGTGGCGCAACTGACCAACAGTTCGGTTTGGCAACGTTACATCCCGTTATTCAATGTGAATGAAAATAGTCTCTGTTGAAGCCTCCGATGTGTACGCACATGTGAATCCAGCCTTAAAGGAAATTACACGATACCTTCTGACCAATCATATTTGAGAATTCAACAACCCTTTGTTATTCTTTTAATTAGTCTTGTACAGCAAGTTTTACTGTAAAGTTCACCTTATTATTGCTTAAAATATGAAGAATCATGATGTAATGATGATAGGAAAATTGCATTTCCTTGAAAATAAAGGGAAAGCATTTGTACGAGGAAAATTCTCCTTAAATTCAGCCAATCATATGGCCATCTGCATAAGGAGGACTGAGTAACTAAAGCTGTGTGTATGTGTGTGTGTGAAGCAAAGCAGAGCACCACTCATTCCCTAAAGTTTTTTCCCTGAAGGATCTTACCATAATGTATATTTGTGCTGGGATACATGTGGTTGTGTGTGGGGAAGGGGAGGGGATGGAGAGAGAGAGAGAGAGAGAGAGAGAGAGAGAGAGAGTGAGTGAGCGAGCAATACAGCATCATTGAGGCTATTGTAATGATGATGATCTCTATAGCGTAAGAGCTGCTTTCGTCAGAGCGCGTGATGCTGCTGTAGAGCAGAGGGGGAGGAAGCTGAAAGGTTGGAAGAGCCTCGCCGGTCATTTTTGTCTAAGAGCTGAGGGGGAGGTCCTGTGGTGCAGAACAGCAAGATCTCTGCATAGAAATCCTTACTGGATCAGAAAACACGGAGGCACAGTTGAGCTATGACGCAGATCTGAAAGTTCCGGACCACGGCATGACACACACACACACACACACACACACACACACACACACGCTCATACTGCAGAATGATTTCTAACCACGCATGAGTGTGTGTGAGTGAGAGACAGCCAATCAGAGAAGCTCCTATCATCAAGACATAAACAACTCCACTGCTATATAGCCATATTTGGCAATGTTTTGAACTCATGTGACTGTCTTGAAAATTGGACTTACCAAAGGTAACAGCGTGTACTCACAGCATAACGGTTATGTAACACACATTCCTGACTGATTCATCATTTACTCATCAGCATCTGTAATTTAGCACATCTCATCTCCCACTACCTACTCTACCATCTCATTGACACCAGGATAAAGTGACTGTTTCAGAAATGGCCTCCAGTTTTAATAGGAAAATAGTGCTACACGGAGGGTCATGTGTGTGAACCAAAACGCCATAAAATACTGGTGCTGATACAAGGCACTGTTTTTGTGTCCTTGAAAAAGAAGCACCAATCACAGGTTCATAAACACACACATGCACAACTCACCAAGGCTGCCCTCTGACCTTGACCTGTGATGTCTGTGACCTGAAAATGATTGGTGTACTTCTGTCATCCTCTTGGGTCCATCCTGCCTTATTTGTTTCAATGGGGAAAAAAAGGGGACACTTTGATCTTTAATACAGTATACCGCAGATCTCACATTACATTGCACATCCTCTTATAGCACTAATGCCCTTCAGGATTCTCTTTGATGCCCTTCAACTGAAGTAATGCGTATGTGAAGTTGGAGCTGTATGGATTACTATTGCTATCGCACACAAATGCTGAAATGTTGACATTGAAATGGTAGCAGGGTAGTGTTTTCTCTCTCAAACCTCTCAAATTCTCATACCACACCCACAAAACCTAATTTACATCTGTACAATGTTCACCTTGCATTTACAGACCTTAACTTTCATGCTACTTATATAAAGCAATGGTAACACCACTAAACAATTCACCCTTGTGCCGTTTTTAATGGGTGTGGCCGAGTGCCTGACTCCAGGGAGGGGTGAGGGCAGTGGTAGCTCAGTGGTTAAGACATTGGACTACTAATCAGAAGGTCAGGGGTTCAAATCCCACCACCACCAATCTGCCACTGTTGGGCCCTTGAGCAAGGCCCTTAACCTGCAACTGCTCAGCTGTATAAATGAGATAAGTGTAAGTCACTCTGGATGAGGGTGTCTGCCAAATGCCATAACTGTGAGGGGTGGTGCTGAGGGCTATAAACAGTCTAAACTATGCCCATATAACAGTAAACTGCAAACCCATAAAAGTATGACATAAAGTGCAAAGTGAATCTGTGAATGAGTCGCAAAGATCACAAGAGAAGTGCACACAAAATATATTACCCAGAATTTGATTTTAGATCTGTAAGTTATAAACTGGCAAATTGTCACACTGAGGTACAATGTCCTGAATCATAGTTTATAAACCTTTACACCATATCACTGCTATGTTCTGAAGGCATGCAAGGCAAATAACACTTTTATATTCTGATATCAGCAGTAAAGGAAGATACAAATGAGTCATTTTCCATACCTGGGCCTTTTAATAACATGTCACTTTTAGTTCCGGTGGTGGGTACCACATACAACCCCCCTCAAGGATCAGCCATCCTGGTGACCCAAACAGTCAATTAAAGTCCTAGTGCACAGTAAAATCCCCAGTCTTAAACGAACACCCAGAGTGTTCATTTAAGACTGGGGATTTTACTGTTTGTTAATAACACCTTACATTGTTTATGTAACTCCAAGTGGGTGTTAATTAAACTCTCTGGGTCTTCATTTAAGAGTGAGGATTTTACTCTGTGGACCAAAACAGTTTCTTCTTCCGACTTAGACAACCCCACGCGCGTTCCTGGTGTGAGCAGTTGCCCCACGTCAGTATCTGAACACATCCTTCCAATAGTCCAGCCAGGAAAAATGTCCACTGTCCACTTGTAGTAGACAGAGACCATGCTCCCAGGCTCCTTTGCTATAGCACAGCCTGCAGATTGGCTCTGGTCTCCTCTCTGCTGGCTCTGCCACTGCTTGAGTGGCCACCGCCACTGACGCCACTGCTGGCTCCACCACTGCTGGCTCTGTTGCTGCTGCTGGTTCAACGCTGTCGCCGCAGGTCCACCCTGTGACCGTTTGTTCTGTGTTGTCACTGCTGGATCATGGAGCTGGTCTCTCCACCACGGAAACCTTGGGTTGAACACTGACTTGGCACTCCACCTTTCGCATCTTCATTTGCTTGTCCATAAGGGACTGGAAGCTTTGCTCAATGACTACATCTCGTAGCCCGGCCTCCCATACATCCCACTTCTGACACCAACGTGATATCAGTGGTGAAGGGTGAAGCAAATGAGCCATTTCCCACACTAGGTCCTTTTAACAGCAAGTCACTTTATTAGGATCAAAATGACAGAACTGGGTAAGAGAGACATAAACAGTGGGGGGCTGAAGTGGGAAACACATACACATACACAAACACAGCCTATTCATGGTACACAACATTAACGTGCTTGTTGTCATACATTACTGTTTCTCCTGGATTAAAACCATGTGTAATTGCTGTAACCATGTGTAATATGGCTTTGTAGTTTTGTATACGGAGATGTTTAGCTAACATAGAACATTGTAGGAGTCTTCAGTGTCAGCACTTTATAACAATCAAAGGTAAAGCTGTAAATTTAGATTTTGGACAAAATCTTCAGGACAGAGCAGTTTTTTTTCAGCTTTGTGCCTTATTAACTTCAAAATAAATGTTACTTTTGGCAAATTGCTGTAGAATAAGAAGAATGACACTTGTTGTAATTGGAACATAATCTAATTCAGCTTTGTATGGAGCTGACTCACAGCATCCCATCATTGATTATTTTCCTATAATAGCATGCTGTGTTCGATTCCTTATGGTAATTAAAGACTGTTGGCAGTAAAACTAACCTCAAAGACATTTAAAGCATATGAAACCTTGTGTTATAAATGGCAGTATATTAACAATTTTGTTTAAGTATACAGCATTTATGTTCAAGTCTATGATTGTTATAGATAGGTTAGTATAGATGAGTCCAAGCCTAGTTTATGTTTGGGCATTTTTCTGGATGTTAAGACCGTTTTCTGAAAATACAGGCAGCAGAGTTCGTGTTTTTATTGATTTATTGTGCCATTTGGAAATGCCATGCTGTTAGTTTTAGCTTGCATGGAACATTGGGGGCTTTCATATTTCAAATGAAACCTTAAAGGCCAGAGCTTCAATTACTTCCAACAACTTGTACTGATTTTTTAAAGGACTTTCCATGGAGTGTCCCCTCAATTTACTCTGGCTCTAAAAGTACCATGTGAAGAAAGCACCATACGCAGGCAGGTGCATGCATTGGCAATTTGTGGATAGGTGTAATTTACACGAACTATTGCTGGCAATTACGGTTCTTCCCGATGGGAAAACGACCCTCCAGAGCTTCTGTTTCATCACACTTTTAGGTAAACGTGATTTCTTCACTGTCAGCAGCAAGACACGGTGCAGTGCTCCTTACGCACGCCCCCCACGCAATCTGATCTCTTCCTTGCACACATAAATCCACACACACACACACACACACACACACCCTTTTCATGTTACACACCACGCAGCCATGCAGGGCTCAGGGATGAAACTCAAGCTGTCATTGGATGCAGAGTGGGTGAGGCTTACTGCAGAGGCGGAGATGTATGAAGGGAGGGGGCGACGACAAAAAGAGAGAGCAGAGAGAGAGAAGAAAAGGGTGGGTTTTCCCATATTAACATGACAAAAATGGAGGGTTTCCCCTCCTCCCACACAGACGCAGACGATTAAATTAGACGCCAAAGAAGAGCAGCCATGATTTTTTTCTTTGCTATCTCTCTATCCACATGGTTCCAGACACAAAAACCCTTCCCTCTCAGAAAGATCAGACATTTTCAGCCCACGGTCAACCTTTAACGAATTGACGTCACGATGTGGTTATAAATAGTCAGCCACCATGGAAGGCCACAACTCACATGGTTACATGTGGTAATGCTAATCGCTGAGGAAACATGACCGGAGCATGAACAGCTGTTAGCTGCGACCGCCAGCTAGCATTACAGGCAACTACGCCATTGCTCCCTGGCTCAAAAAAGGAAATATCCCAGGATGCACTGAGAAGCGCTGCTGGGGATCGCATCTATTTCGTGTTTCCAGATATACACAAAATGAGTAGTCTGGCTGGGAAAGAGTCAGAAGAAAATGGGCAGCGAAAATCGTGTCTCAGACGTGTGTACACTCTTCCCGCCAATGCAAATGCCAAAGTGTCTCGGAGAAGCCCTTAATTTCAACAATGAATTGTGTTATTCAAATGAGGCAGGAGTCAATGCAGGGTGGAGGGGTGGAAGGAGAAAAAAGTGATGGGGTGATAATCAAGCTGAAGAGAGGGAGGGGGATGGGACTGTTTAATTATAGATGATTCACGTTCCACTAATGCAAACACAATTAGCAATGCACCGGCATCACTTTCACTGCTTATGGTAATACAAGTCAGATACCAGAGCTCTCAGGTACAGATTTGACTAATGACCAACGTAATGACGATGAGATAGAGAAATGTGATCATTTTACTTGCATTTGATTTGTAGCTGGACGCACGATGATCATTCATTGCTGACGCTGGAGCAGAAACTGGGAGGTAGACAGGTGTTTGGATCGAGATTCATGAGGCATGATTTATATCCCTGAGCCTGATATGCTTACACCTGCCTAGGCACATATCCAAGCATGCAAGCACATGCACACTGAGCTAGTCAATTAAGAGGCACATTTTATACATTCCCCACTTTCCTGAATGGAAATCAAACCCACATTATAGTCAAGATAAATCTTTACATGCCTTATTAGCGGGACAGTTAGAGCTTGCTGGCATTTCGCACCTAAACATAAACCAGAGAAGTGCTGTGTTGCTGGATCCGTCCCATTCATGGCCAATCTGCCATCCAATGCCATTATTTTTCCCTCGTGCCAAGTTTGTACTAAGAATAACAGTGCTAACAAGAGCAGCTAGGGCCCTTATATGGAAAAAGAGAGTAGGGCATTATGCCAGCACTGACATTAGCTCTCTCTGACCTGACCCTCTGCTCGGATCACATGAGCCGGGACATCTCTAGTGCTTGGGGTTTGAATAGTACTTGCATGAAGTGTTTGAAGCCTGCAGCAGTGTAAACCCTGTGACTGGTGAATGGGATGGTGGAATGCACGTAATCTGCATGACTTTTCCTGCAGCCTGAAAAAGCATGACAACTCCAACCTGACCTCTCCTGTGATTTCAAAGCCATGTCGTGTGATGACGAAAAGGTCATCATAGAGACATGAGACTTAGAGGCGTGAAATCAACTGACAGTTCTGTGCTTCTGCATGCCCTTTTGAGCACGTGTAACTGTATTTCTTTCTCTTTTTTTGCATATATTTAGGAAGGAAGTATAAGGTAAAATATTGGGGATATTTTTATTGCTGTTTAGGCAATTTGGTTATCAGAATAAGCTTGATGGAAACCATAAACGGACAGGACTAGAAGAGGAGCATGCAATGGAAATTTGCAATAGTGCCTTCAAAAGTCTCCATAAGCGATGTAGCAACATGACTGAATGGTGACAACAAGAGTCACCTTCAGTTTATGGTTTTGTTTAAATAAGGCAATTTGAAGTGGTTATGTTTTGTTACTCATGTTTCATGCTAACTCTTTTGACTAGCACTGTTTATTGCTGGAAAAATAAACACACTTCTTTTTCCAGTAGTCTTTAAACATTCTGCTTTCATTGGTAACTTTTCCTTAAACAAACCATGTCAGCAATACCAGAGACCAGAGAAGGTAAATAAAGTGGAAATCATTGAAACCCCTCTATTTTCTTATCTAATGCTTCTAGCCCTACAGCTAGCCTCTGGTAAGATGAGCTGCCTTAAGCTAAATAATTTACACAAATGCATGTCATTGGCCTCAACATCTGCTACAGAGGCTCTGCTACAGAAGCTGCATAGGTTCATGTTTAGGTTCAAATACACTACTGCGCAAAAGTCTTAGGCAACCTGCTGTTTTTAGGTACAACTTTTGTTATTGATGGGTGTTTTTAGTTCTGAATTATTTCCAAATGTTACATTTCCAACAAAAAATGCAATGTTATGTATTGAAAGCAAAACAGTACATAACAGACCACTTTTCAGACAAAAAAACCCCATAATGATGGCTGCTGGGTTTTGCATGCAAAAAAAAAAGAAGTAAGTGTGACAGTCAAAGTCTCCAGAAGAGCTATGGCAGATTGTTCAAGATGCTTAGTAAAACTTACCAGCTAATTTCTTTATAAAACTGCACACTTTATATATTGTAGAAACATCTTCATTGTTTTCAAAGGCATCTCTGCTTTACAGCAAGTCTTTGCATGTGCTGAAGACTTCTGAATCATACTGTACAGTAATTAGCTTTTAGGTTTTACTGAGCTTTAGTACAGTATTGTACATATCGAAATCCAGAAATCAGATGATGACCGCTGCACCAAAGGCTGAGTGGCTTATGCATGCTTCCACCACCATGCTTCAAAAGACAATTATGGATTTCATTCCAAAGCAAATGCAAAATGTCCCATCTGCCTCCATCTTATCTTAGATGAGCAGAATTAGACCATTGCACGGTCCATTTCTCATCCTCATCGACGACAGTATCAAGAGCCCAAGACTGCAAACATGATTTACATTTTTTTCTTCGCTCTGGAGTTCCATTCCATTTCATACCTCTATCCTTCTACGGTCATGGTGTTGGAGATCCTGCTTTTGGAGATCCACCATTCTGATATCCTTGAGGTTTATCTAGTATGCTTGTTTCCTCTGACTCATCAGGAACTTTGAATTGACTTAAAGAAATTGAGATTAGGTTTGTTAAAACCTCCAACACATGCAAC
The DNA here is from genome assembly GCA_028566435.1 of Scorpiodoras heckelii. Classification (NCBI taxonomy): domain Eukaryota; kingdom Metazoa; phylum Chordata; class Actinopteri; order Siluriformes; family Doradidae; genus Scorpiodoras; species Scorpiodoras heckelii. The sequence continues at coordinate 12,716,378 of JAOVVH010000038.1, forward strand.
TGTGGTCCTTCAGGACTTTTCCATCTGTTTATAGGTCACCCTTACTGATGCTCTCTGCAGGATCTGAGTCTGAGCCTAAACACATCTCAGTAGCAGACAGCAGGGTCAGACCTGCTTAGGTGCGACAGCTTCTGTTTCCATGGCAACGGTGCTCCTCACACCTCTGGCACAGCGTGGTTCCCTCATGCTGATCATGTGACTGCAGCGTTTCTCATTAACCCCCTGCATGGAGGTGAACCATATGCCCTTCTTCCACACCTTCCTGCTTTTAAGGAAAACATCCTCCTCCGCTCCTGTAATTACTGCACACTGCAGGAATATGTCACCGAGACTGAAAATGGTGTACTGCGTTTTAAAGACCCAATCAAATAGGAGCATAGGAATGTACACAGTGATTAGTAGTGGGTGCTGTGAGTTGGGTACTCTGGGTACTCTATGACCTGACATTCAATAACTAGCCTCCTATGCACCTTCTTCTGATTAACATCTTGTATAAAATGACCTACATCAGCATTACGAGATGGGAAATAGTAAAGTACCATGCCAGAGGCTTAAAATTATCGCATTTTGAGGAAAATGATCATACACAAGTCAGACATGAGAGAATAAACGTGTAATTTCAGAACACACATTTATTGAGATCAAGGACTTTTTGATATTGCTTACAAATCTAGCCACATTAAAAATATATAATGATGTTATAAAATTAAATTTTAAATTGCCAAGTCTTCTCTGCCATTGCCAAACAGCTTATTTTGCTGTTGCTATTGACACTTGTTTTGAGCTTCTGACTTGCGACAAATGCTGGTTGAAGAATGGGATGCCATCCCACAACATTGTGTGACCAGGCTGGTGACCAGCATGAGGAGGAGGTGCCAGGCTGTTGTGGCTGTGTATGGTTCTTCCATACGCTACTGAGGCTCCTGTTTGTTAAATGAATAAATTGTTAAATTTCCAATATGTCTTGTTTCTTCAAACTTCAATCATCCAGTTCACCAAACACCAAATGATTCAGTGGCAGAATAAGCTGTTTGGCACTGGCAGAGAGGATTTGGCACATTTTTCATGGGCGTAACCCATATACTCAGCTCTGCTGCTCATCCCACAAATGCATGTTTCTTACAATTGTGACACCATTTAAAAGGGAAATTAACAGGATTTCCAATGGTATAAGATTTATCACCAAGTAGCATTGTTACAACAAAGAAATAATCTACCAAACACAAATTTCCTTACTTTTTGTGTTATTTATATATAGATACAGTACCAGTCAAAAGGCTGGACACACCTTCTCTTTCAATGTTTTCTTTTTTTTCTTTTTTTCTCTTTTTTTTTCCTACAGTGTAAATGAATACTGAAGTCATCCAGACTATGAAGGAACACATAAGGGATCATGTAGTAAACTTAAACATGTTAAACAAACCAAACTATGTTTTAGAGTTTAGATTCTTCAAAGTAGCACCTTTTGCTTTGATTACAGCTTTACACACTCTTGGCGTTCTCTCAATCAGCTTCAT
>JAOVVH010000038.1:12748695-12762121 GCA_028566435.1 Scorpiodoras heckelii
TCAAATTTCCATCTCTCTCTCTCTCTCTCTCTCTCTCTCTCTCTCTCTCTCTCTCTCTCTCTCTCTCTCTCTGTGCATGTACCATGTTTTGGAAATAAACCTGCAGCTGCAGCAGTACCTTCATGCTGCCCATCTGTCAACACTGAAACGTAAGTCAGTTCATGAGCGTGTGTGTTTATATGACTGGATGTGTCCATGGAAACCAGGCACCAGCAACGATGTCTCTGCGGGAGAACGATTAAGAGCTTGGTGTATAACTTTCACACTGGTAATAGCTGTTCTACTATCCCTTTTGTTACCGTGTACAGCTTTCTATTGTGACATTAGAGGCATAACACTGATTATCATGTAGTCATTTTTGTGCAATGAGCCATATTTAAAAATGCATTAGTGAAATGGTAAAACTAGGGTCTTATATATTTGCATAGCATCCATGTTCAGTATTAATCTTAATGTCTTGATTTCAAAATGCTGCTAAGTGCTATTTGAGTTGACATTAATTTTTTCTAATGGACTCATCTCGGCATTAATAATGAGCTCAGTGTGTGAAAGCATTGTTGGCTTGTTGACAAATAAACTCTGCCAGTCATGGGTGCTGAAAAGGCCACTCATACAAATGTTCTGAGTGCTAAAGGTTGCTGCGCTGTACATGCTTGTGTGCACATTTATTTCATAGTGTATGAAGTGAAGCAATGCACATCATTATATGTAGCAAAGACTACAAAGTTCTGACAAAAAGAATGAAAGTGGATCCGCTGATATTGGCCTGGATGTGTTTAAAGACTAAGAGCTTCCTTTCGTCTTTTGAGGGTTTTTATGATGTTTCTTTGTGCTTCTGTTGAATCAGCAGTAGGGAATGCTTTAGTGTTAGCACCCATCAGAGAAGCACCTCCTTCATCTCACACCCAAAGAGAGTGAGAGAGAGAGAGAGAGAGAGAGAGAGAGAGAGAGAGACAGAGAGCCAGAGAGCGAGAGAGAGAGAGAGACAGGGTATGAAAGGGAAGATCTCCGGCACTCGTAACAATCAGACAGAGAGTTGCGCAAGGTAAGGCAAAGTAGACAGACCTGTGCATGCTCAAAGTGTATGTGTCTACAGTATGTGTGTACAGACTAATATGCGGTGTAATTGCTGACTTACTTTGATCCATTTTTTTGATACAAGTATTATATTTTTATTTTTTATTTTTGAATTTGTTTTATCATTTTTAATATATTTTCATTTTAGCCAAAAACAAATGTAGAAAAAATAAAATAACAAAATATCTGATTATAATAAAACAATCTAATGTGAATATATAAATAATTAAATATAAAGCAAACAAACCAACCAACAAAAAAAAAGCAACCAATCAACCAACCAAATAAACACAAAGCTTCTTAATATAGGCCTAGATATTTTTGTCTAAGCTACAGATTATTTGTCATACCAAATTAATTTCATTAAATAACAAAATAGAAAATTGGACATGAGATAATGTTAAATTTGTAATATGATACATTAAAGCACTGGCACCTCTGCTTTGTCTTCAGTTATAATTTACATCTCAGTGGGTTTGAGTGTCCTTTTGTTTGACTAGAACTGGTGTAGAAAAAAGAGTTCAAGTCCATTTTTCACCTTTTCTGCAGTTTAACCATATTACAGGACTTGCTATTAAACCTAAATTTACAAATAAATCTTAATATAATTTGTGTAAATTTAAATATTAATTGAAACCTACAAAGTTGCACATTTTATTATTATCATACATTAATTAATTTTACATATTTACTATATGCAACAAAATGTAATATTATTGAGAAGACTAAATAATATTCTTAATATTAGTCAAAAGACCAAACCCTTACCCTAGATTCTAAACTTCTTATATGAAGAGAAGGCCAGGGTGTAACTTTACTGTACTATACTGTAGTTATGAAGGTGATTTTAGCCAAGAAGTAAAAACTGACCCATAGTTAATACATCATTTGCAAAGAAATCGGATATGAAAAATATCAGCTGTGCTAAAATGGTTTTATATTTTATGTACAGGCAATGCATATATATTTTACCTTTGTTTTACAGGTAAGTGTACAGGATGCTCTGTATTTTTTAATGATAGTACATTTCAATGATAAATCTTTTCATTGGTGCTGGGAAAATACTAACTGACTCTGAAGTTTGCTTTAGAGTAAGTTTGATATGAAGATCATCCAGATGTTGCCATATAAATGTGTGATTGGTGACTAGAAGAGCAATCTGGGGTCTCTTTATTAAACAACATTACAAGTATATTTGATTTGAAGATTTAGCCTTTTAACTGGAATAGATTGTTACAAGTTCAGTTTCTGTAGCTTCATGTTTCATATTCTATAGATATGGACCATCAAAATCACTTTATATAGTTTAAATTAATCTAAAAATTTAAATAAAATAACAGGTACATTTTTGCCTTTATATTTAATACATTTATTGAATCTCTCATACTTTCCTGAATTTAAAATTTCTATAAATTCACTTATCTTTTTTTTATTATATTTATTGGTTTATTGCTTATTTATGAAATGGCTGGTGCAGCTTATTGTTTCACTTATTATTATTTTAATTAATATCATTAATTGAGTATTATTTGACGAGCTATTACTGTAATTAGAGCTGCAGTGATGTATAAGGTAAATCGTAAACTAGATATAAAGTAATAGGGTGGTATTTTTATGAACATTTGTATATCTTTATGTCATCCAAATTTTGTCATCATATAAATTGTTCTACTGAGAAGGCAGAGAAATGTATAGATTAAATCTTTTTGTCTTACATGGAGATATTTCCAGAGGTTTCAACATAGCAACATAGCAGAATTTCAACAGCATCCTAGGAACACACGTAGCGATAATTGTTTAAGTGTGACTTTGTGCACAAGAAGTATATTGATTTAACAAAGTCAATTAACAAGGAATTTATCTATCAGATGAGAGACAGAAAAACACAAGTTTCTTTTTGTATATCAACCAGGCAGAACGATGATTGAGTTGGGCCCTGTGGAAGATGGCAGCAGCCCCATAGATGAGCTGATGGAGCTCACGGCACAGAGTCTGAGTCGCCTTGAGGTTAAAGAGCACTTCAACCTCATCAAGGAGATCGGCCGTGGCAAATACGGGCGTGTGATGCTGGTTACTCACCGAAGAAGGGGTATGTAACCTAACGAGCATCATTATTTACGAGATCTTTCCAGAAAGTAATGAGAATGAAATTCCAGCACTCAGCAGGGCTTACGAATGGGGATGATGGTTCAAGGTCAGTTAGAGTGGGTTCTCAGATAAACAGTAGGACCCATTTCAGTTACATTCTAGCCTTCACAGTGTCCAGATGTTTGTTTTTTCATGAAACCCTGCTGAAGTGCCTCGTCACTGGAATAATGCAAGCGAGTTTGGAGCAAATGTTGGATCATTTAACAAGAGAGCACAATTTCCTGAATAGATTTATCACAGGAGATGAATCATTGGTTTTTAAGTACGATCCTGAGACGAAACATGTACACAAACTGCTGAATGGCACACAACAACATCACCTTGCCCAAAGAAAGCTCGCATGAGCAAATCAAAAATCAAGTCACCATTCCTCGTCTTTTTTGATTCTCAAGGGATCGTCCAAAAAGAATTCGTACCAACAGGCCAAGATTAAAACACGTTTGAAAGGCCACCACTTCGGCACTGTAAAGAACATCCACAGAGCTGCGACCGAGACTCTGAACACCCTCAAGCACTGATACCAACAAAGGTAGAGGTGTTGGGAGCATTGTGTGCATGCACAAGGATCATATTTTGAAGGTGATAATATGGAATTGTAAAATTTTCAATAAATACATTCTCATTACTTTCTGGACTGACCTCATATAATCATTTATATTATTTCATTTGAGCATATTAATTTTCTACTTTTGGCTTTGGGAAACCTTGAATAGTTCGGGTGCATTTGTTTGTTTATGAGTGAAATATTGAGTAAACTTTTATAGAAAATGATACATTTCAAATTGTGTATTTTACCTACAAATCATGATAGCCATGTTGGAAAATGTTGACTGTAGAAAGTGCACATTTTCACTTTTCACATATTTCACGAAATCTTGAATACTTGAAATGAAAATTTTCATGAAGGAAGATTTCAAGTATTTTTAACTATCACTATTGGGATGCCAGTCTTGATATTACTTGGTACTGGATTAAGGTGGGGAAAAAAGGATACCTAGTCCCATATCCCTACAAATGTACTCATTTCTGAACAAGACAGATCAATAAGGAAAATTTTGCAAACTGAGCTGCATATCTAAAGGCCTTTTTTTATTTGAAAGAAAGTAATAATGGCTGAATGTTCCAGTTTATATCCAAGTTAATTAATGTATTCATACATTTTCAAAATAAGAATGATTGACACTAAAAACAAATCAACATTACAATAAGTCGGGGTAATGACTGTGACCGGGTAAAATGATCATATGAAGTAGTATGTTGCACAGTAAAAGTTACATTTGACAGAAATCATTGATAATATTCCCAAAATAACAGCAGCTACATTATGTAGCTTTGCCTAAAAATCTAGAACAATTATAACAACCTTGGTTGTCTTTTGTTGCTGAAATACAAAAAAAATAATTACTTAGTATTACTATCTAGAACTAAAATAACTACAAGTAGATCCATACCTTTAACAGTTTTAACACTATTAATATCAACTGACATCAGTGTTTTGATGTGAATTACAACCCATCCCAGATTTTTTCCAGAATATCATTCCGTTGCAGAAACTGTGGTAGACATTGACAACTATCTATTTTAACAATTCCCATTGCTTAATATGTAAATAAAGTGTTTTTCTCCATGATGGAGTTTTCCGTCTAAAAACTCAAATCCTGAACCAGAATGTCATTTACACTTGTATAAACATAATGAAAGCCTACCACATTTAATAGCTACTTTGGCCTTTATAATCCGACAGCTGTAAAAACTGGTATCAGATCAAAAGTCCCATTCCCATGAAGAATGTTATGTGCCTCTAGAAATGTGCATAAGTATGTGATGTTTGATCCTGATGTCTCCTGTTTCTTTTGCTTGGCGTATGTGGGGCAGGGACTCCCATGGCACTGAAGCTCCTTCCCAAAGCATCAACCCAGCTGAAGGGATTTCTGCGTGAATACTGTATCTCGCTCCGCCTGTCCTGCCACCCGTGCATTGTGGGTCTGTTCGGAATCGCCTTCCAGTCTGATGAACACTATGGATTTGCTCAGGAGCTGGTGGTCGGACGTGACCTGTTTTCTATCATCAAACCACGGGTCAGTCATGTCATCTTGGCCAATTTGATTACGGTCCGATACGGTTTTAGTGTTTTCCTAAAGTGTCCTTTAGATAGGTTATATTACAGCACTGTTGACCAATTTTCTATAACAGCAGCTCTGACAGAAGTTACATTATTAATTCATAGGGACATTTCAGGACACTACGTAATCCAACTCATAGCACTGTGCACTCTGCTGTTTCTCTGTAAGCTGCAGTTTTATGTCATTTTTGTTCTTAGTAACTTCAAGAGAAAGTCATGGAATGACTGTTTATAACTATTATCATATAAGTTATAATACGATCTAACTTGTTCTATGGACAACATTAAATATAACTACAAACAGATAAATCATAAGATATTCTTCAGTAAACTAAAAATGGTAATGACTGGTAAATTTCTACAGTATAAGAGAAATAAAACACTGCTATATGAAAAAAAAAAAAAATCGGAGGTGCTCTGTGTACATCTATGGAGAGGAATTCATGCCAAATTGAAAAGCAATCACCACAATGCACAAAAGACATTTTCTCTGGATTATGGTACAGCTATGATCGATTTCTTCTGACTGATTTCTCAGCCATGCTCTAAATCCGGTAGAGGATTCTGATTTGACAGTGATTACATCTCATTTTGGCATAATTATGGCACTGCTCCTTGATGAAATACACACTTTGAGTTTTGTTTTGGCATGTTCACAGCACCACACAGAGGAATACAATGCAGTTGAGCTGATTGCATTTTAAGTGGTTTGTGTTCAATTCTGACACGAAATCAGCATTTCATTCTTCAAATGCAAATCCACACACGTTATTTTTCTGTTAAGAGATTGAGAAATCAATGTAATGGAGCTTTCACTTTTCATTTTGACACGTTTTCCGCATGTCAGTCTTTAAGTGCAATCTCATGTGCATTGCATTTCAGTGAGGTGTTTATGTTTGAAGCAATACAGTTCAGCCTTGATTTCGTTTCGTGGTGTATTATATTAAATTGTGACATGAATTCAGCATGTCAGTTTGAAAATGCAAATCCTCGTGTATTGTTTTTCCGAAAAGAGGGTGAGCAGTGTGAAAAACAACGTAATGGTGGTTTTGTTTTTCATTTCGTCACGTATTCCACGTGTCACTATGGAAAAACAATACATTGTGTGCATTGCATTTCACATTTTGGCACTGTGGCAGTTGCTTTCAATTGCCATGAATTCCTCTCCATATACATCGGTCCTACCTGGTTGAATTGAGTAACATTAATGCTATTTCTTTTTCACACATCTAATGATTTGAGCAAGTATTTTCAAAGCCTTGAATAAAATCAAACTTCATTATGACTGTACTATTCTACTGCACGATGAATAAACTGAATAGTTATAGTTCATAACAGTGTCAGTGTCCTTGTAAGATATCACAATGTATTTGGTTTACATTAATATGTATGTATACAAATTGGATCATGCTCATTCTGCAAAATTCAATCTAGCAATTAGAAACGTGTTCAAATTAATTTTAGTATAAGCAATGAAATTATGTTTTGATGAAAACTTAATATTTTTTATTTCAACTATATGTAATATGTTCTCTTAAATCTGAGTGATAACATATTCCATTTTTTCAGTGTGGTAACAGTAACACTGCATCACCTGGATGCTGATTATTTTCCAAAAACAGTGTCAAACCCTTATGTTTTAGTCTTTTCTTAGCTTCCTTAAGCAGTTCAACTTATTCTGTTGCATATAACCTTAAGGGATCCCACAGAGGCACAAACTCTTAAGGGATTCAGACTTAATGATTTTTAGTGTATAAAATAAATACAGGTTAGGACAGTTAAGCTTAAAATGCTTGACAAAAGTGTATCAATATTAGAAAAAATAAAACTTCACAAAAATTTCACCGTAAAAATTGTCCTTGGATCAATGTCTCTGAAAATAATTATCATGACAGAGAGTATGTCCAGCTCATTTTAACCTTTGACAAAGTGAAAAAATTACAAAATGAATATTGTTTATAAATCCCAAACAAAAAAGCGATCTTAGATATTTCAATTTGAACCTGGGCTCAGGTTGCTGTCTGTGTAGAGTTTCACCGCTTGTCTGCATGGATTCCCTTCAGGATTCTCGATCAAAAACACCTTAATAGGTAGATTGATTACTTGGTTGCAGCTATTAAATTGTACCTATGTAGGTGTGAATGTTTGTGCATGGTGCACTGGGTTTGGACTGGTGTCCTATCCAAACAGTATTAACCCCTCATGCCCAGCTTTCCACATCTAACCCAGTTAAAGTGCTTACTGAAGCTAGACGAATGATTAACAAGCCATTTCAGATTTTATAGACGGTCAGTCCTGTCATTACAGTTACATTATCAGGAATAACAAAAAGCAGAATAGCAATAACAAGATAACAAAAGAGAGTTGTTTTTGCATAGTGTACCAACTCACCCCTAAGCACCATTGGCGTTGGATGAATGCATGTAGTGAATGCTCAACACATATTTCAACAATGTTTGTACTGTATGTGCTGTGAGTAACTCGGAGCTTGTGAGTCATCGTGCCACACAGCTGTCCTTTCTTTGGCTCATTGAAGTTTTCCGAAACATCTGCCCAGCCTGCCCAAAAATTTTAAGGCACAAAAACACAAAAGGGTGTCTCAAGCTGTATGAGAAGATGAGCCTGTGCTTTTATTTAGAGTTACAGCATTTTGTTAAGGCCATTTATAACATCTGCTTTGCTATTCGACAAATTTGAAAATGTATGTTCCCATATAAAGCCTAATAAATCGAATTATCACCTGCAGTAACCGCTTGGTTCTGGTTGCTGTGAAGATAAACCTGCAGGAGCAGGGATACACCTTGGTGTCTATCACAGGGCATCGTGTATATTCACATTCACATTTGGGCAGTTGATAGTTCACTAACCAGCATGTTTTTGGACACTTGGAGGAAAGCAGAGAACCCAGAAGATGTGGACATGGAGAGATCATGCTAAATGGAGAATTCTGGAAAGAATACAAAGAAGCAAGCAAAATTTCCATGGAGTTAATGAAAAAGACCTTACTCATGTTCTCTTTTCTTGCAGGGAGGTGTAGGTTTTGCAAACTGGTATTGGCCTGCAAGTTAAGAGACAAAAAACTCTACAAATGATACTGATTTACTGATAATCTGAAAAGCTGGAAATAGTACTCATGCATTCGGTTACATGCCTGAGTGCAGAATAAAACTAGCTAAAACTCACCTTCTGGAATTTTATTTCTGTATTGTTTATTAATTGTAAAAGCAAATGCCCAGTAAAATGACAAATTGCATCTAATGGTAAGATAAGAAGCTTTCCTCTTTTCCACAGGTTGGGATCTCAGAGAACGCAGTAAAGCGCTGTGCTGTGCAGATAGCCAGTGCCTTGGAGTTCATTCATTGCCTGGGTCTGGTGCACCGTGACATCAAGCCTGAGAATGTGCTGCTGCTTGACACCCAGTGCCGCCATGTGAAGCTGGCTGACTTTGGCTTGACACAGAAGCGTGGCACTCTCATCCGCTTCATCTCAAGCACACTGCCCTACATGGCCCCAGAGCTGTGTGCCATGGTGGTGGAAGATGGCCAGGAAAATCCGAAAGCTCCACCACTCAGCATACAGCCCAGCCTAGACACCTGGGCTTTTGGCGTGCTGCTTTTCTGCATTCTTACAGGTTTCTTTCCCTGGGAATACTGCACCAGTGCTGATAGCTTCTACGAGGAGTTTGCTGAGTGGCAGAAGGACAAAGAGACAACAGAATTCCCTACACAATGGAAGAGATTCACACCAGCATGTATAGAGATGTTCATCAAGCTGCTGGCACTGGAGCCTAATGACAGATCCACAGCCGATGTGGTAAAAGGGTATGTTGGGAAGGACTGGGTAAGGCCAAAGTGCCCAAATGGATTGGTGGGTGAAATTGGAGGAGTAAGTGCCATGGCAACACTCAGCAACCCTTGCCGTGGCAGCCCAGTGTTGCCGTAATGCCTTCATGTGACATTCCAACACAGTCCCATTGTTGCAAATTGTTGTAAGAAGAAGAATAAGTCTGGCATGCATGGGAAGTGGCAATTGGTTGAAGTCAGGATGAGGGGTGGGGCTAGCAAACATACATTTTTATCCAACTTTCTTCCAGTGCGTCCTTAGAATGACTTGATTTCTTGAGTACTGCATACGGCTTAATATTACTGCAGTAAATTTGGTTTAGTATTCTGTATTCATTATGCATTTTCACTTCCACTGACTGTGACGAAGTTTCCAGTTACGAGTACCTTATAAACAAAATGCAGACTTGGATAAATTTGGGATTCATATGACATTTAGAAAATTTTTTACACTATTACTTTTGTCCAATAACTACAAATACGTACATAGAATCAAACTGCACTGAAAAATTACAGCACCTTATCTGGGATCTTGGTAAATCAGGACCAGAGAGCCTTGGCCTTATGGATATTTTGTTTTTTGTTTTAATAAAAAAAGCATAATTTTCACCGGAAGGGTCGGGGGAATTTTAGAGAGGGAATAATATAATTTTTCAAAGTTCAGTGATCTAGAAAATAAAAAAAAAAGTTTTGTAGTTCACACTGCCTTGCTATTGTGAACAAATCATAGAAATAAAGTGTATATTACTGAATGGTTATGCTAAGTCAGAGACTTGGAATAACTGTCTGAATGCTCACATTTAAGGGTATTTTGTTAATGAACTGAAAGAAAACACTAGAGTTTTGTTTATGCTGTTTATATTTAGCAGAGTTATTGCATGAAAAAATGAACAGCTTTCCTCCTTTGCTAAGTTTACTATTATTAGTCTGGGAAAACCATGCTGATCATCATGATGTGTTACAAATATAATGTATTATACTGTATACTGTACTGGAATGTAATTATGCTGTAATGTATAGTCTTCAGCACATGAATGGAGTTTAAATGTTCTATCATTTGCATTCTGTATTTTTATTATACTGCAGAATTTGTATTAACAATAAAATGGCACTTTAGTGATTAAATTGAACAGCTCTTGCCTTTGTCAATATGCAATCCATGCAATGCATGTTACATATTGTTAGAAGGCGGATCATATTATTAGAAGCTTTGAAGTGATCTACACACACACACACACACACACACACACACACACACACACACACACACACACACACACACACACACACACACATACTTTATAGCCCACGGCCTTTAGCATTAAATAATCTGCTGGCATCCACTGCAGCTGGCAGGCCAGTGATGGACAGCATGTCGGTGTGTCTTGGCACTGGTGCTGATGTCCCACTGGGAGTCTTGTGTGAAGGGCAATTTGGCTCAGATTGTACACTTTGCAGCATATTTTAAGTGTTACACCAACCAGGATTACGTTTCCATCATGGTTGATAGGCAACAAGCTCACTTTGCCCCTTCGTGGGAGTCCGTGAAATCTATAAATCAACACCCTGACTGTTTTATATGCCTATGCTGGAGTTGTGGATCTGTAGTAAACTTAATGCGCTGACATGAAGAGGCAGCTGTGTGGGAAATGCGCCTTAGATTCTATTACAGTTGCTTGCAAATAACCAATTTTGTGAGCAGCTCTGGCAGGAAAATATATCAGTTTTCATGACACTTAGCTCTTGTAGATGTGTTGATGATATGCAATGATGTATTTCTTGCTATTAAACCTGATGAGCTATGTTGTTGTTTCTGGAAAGCTCTTTTCTGGGTGATGCAAAACTGAGACGGGATGAAGTCATCACAACACACTTGAGTGCAGCTGTTTTAATTCATGCATAACTCTTACACCATGTTGCCTACTATAAACCTTACAGATAACTTTTTATAGCTGCAGATGTAGATATTATAAAGCTTTATTAGATGTTGCCAGCTTCAACAGAATGAGACGTAGAAAACAAGACTACTGTGGTCGTATACAAGCAAGTAAATTTAGTGTGGAACAAAAAAGAGGTATAATAAGGGGTCAAGTCAAGTTGGATCAGGGCCAACTGAAAATAGACCATTAGCAATGTCATTTTATGGGCTACTTTAAGTTAGAGGCCTTCCAGTAATGGCGCCCATAAACTTTTCTGCTCAGTTGGTGGTCACATCTTGTTGACCCCAAATAAATCAGTGGCCATTTTTAAGTTTACCCTTCACCCCTCTTCTAAGGTCTACTTTGATTAGTGGCTATATCAAACAAGTACGTCATGAAAGTTGACGTCTCTGAATCTCTGAGCTCAGGCTGTAGGCAATGGTAGCAGGAGGGTAGCAGGATGACTGCTTTTGAAATTGAATTCCTCTTACAAGCTTCTTTAGTTAGCTTTCCACAGTTTTGATATCATGCTGTGCCTGCTGTTCACTTGGGAGTTGTGATTGGTATTTATTATGTCCCCTGATTTTGAATTCTGATGGCAGAAAAAATGCTCATGGGTTGAAAAGGCTTGGAGTTTTCTTTAGAAAGCTTTAGACAACAGATAAAATGGCATCACACTGTATGATGTGTGCACACTTTGTCTTATGTGTAATATGCAAGCAAAACTATATGTACTTTAACACTCAACTCATTGGCCTTTTACTTTGAACCACTGTCTCTGATCTCCCAGCAGGCTTTGCAACAGATGCTTTTGCCCAGAAGCATAATCTCCTGGTGAGAGAATGGATCTCATTGATTGATAATGACATTGTAACCTATGAATAACCTTTCGCTTATACTCTGTTATGGAAAATTACCACAACTGCAGTAGTAAAGAAACCAGTTTCCTACACCAGCATACACAAAGCTGTGTGCGATCCACTTTGATCCATAATTTCAGTCATGTGGAACATCAAACAATATGGCAGGTTCAGGAGATTCAACATCAGCTTTATATTATATCTATCCTTGCAGTTATTTTAGAGACCTATTCATTAATAGAAGATTATGTGCTTAACATGCAGACTATAGGTCATACCTGCCTTAGAGGATGCTTATTCCTGTGCACAGATGTATATATACAGAATCTGCTTATTGAAATAGTCTTGTTGACTTCCTGTCAGATTGTTTCTGAATGACCTGGAGGTTATCCAATGTTCATAGAGGCACAGTTACATACAAGTAACATTCTAGTTGGAAGAGGTGGCGAATATCACCTGGATAACATGCTATAATATCATGATGTACCAACACATGTTAGGGTTTAACAGAATGGAAATATTAGAAGATAGTCACCACAATCGTTCCAGTGGAAGAGTACTGTTAACCTTGTAGAACCTGGGGATGGTACGTAGTGTCACCTAGTTAGCAGCATTTTGGACCTCCTGTATTGCCATCCCTCCAAGTAATGCCTTCTAGGAGGATATGTTCCTCATAGAGAGGAATGCCATGGTAGGGGCCAAGCATTCAGACAGCCTGTAGGTCATGGGGATGACATTCATCACCTAGTGGGCCAGTCTTGGATTTGGATTCAGAATCAGAGTTCTATGAAAGGTTTAACAAATGGCAATGGGTTCTAATGGTGAACCTAGGATTGACAGCAAGTGAACGCTGGCAGTAATGGAGATCTGAACTAGGCAATGCATTGGACATGAAGTAGGCAATGACATAAATCTGTTCACATTCATGAAATTTTAGACAAACATTTACAAACGTAAGTGAACTCCTTGTTTTGTTTGTAGATTCATAGAAATTTGTAGAAATGTTGATCAGTACATAATGCATGTAGTTTATGTGGTTATCTTATATGACTAATGATGTGCATGTAAATTATTTCAGTATGAAACACTGCTACCCTACAAATACTTCAGGCACTAGATGTGCATGTCAACTGCAGCATAGTCCATGTCTTATAAATGTGCACTTCGTATAGATTAGCTCAGAGCCAGGGGCGGAGCTACTGGGGGAGTGATGGCAGGGCCCAGGGCCCTCCTCTGGCCGGGCGGGGGCCCCTCCGGTGCTGCTGTGGGCCCCCCCGACTGTTACCATGTATTTGATTAACATGTGACTTTCTGAAACTTGCGCCGATAGTTTTTTAAAAGCCACTCATGCATATGATCATTGTTAATTATTATCCTTTTATATCTCTTAATTTTGCTATACAGCCTTATCATGGTGTGAAATTTTTAAATAAAAAAAATCTTTGAAATCCCTAAACA
>JAOVVH010000038.1:12821113-12835407 GCA_028566435.1 Scorpiodoras heckelii
TGTATATGTCATTCTCAAGATGAATTGATGCTGTATTGGCCGCAAAAGGAGGCCCTACACCATACTAATAAATTATTCTGGTCTAAAACCAGGTGTTTCAGTTTCATTGTCTAACCCCTGTATATAGTGCACATGATTATACAGTATACATATCCAATAGCATTGTTTAGTGCAAAAATTATGCTATAATAATGTTCGCCATGTTCCACATTTGACAGAACACATGACACAGACAACAAATGAATTTAGTTTGATTAATCCATTTATTAGCTGCCAGTTGTCATAGTGATAAACAGGATTAACCGATCAAGAAAAAGCTTCTAAATATCTAACGACAGCCAATGATGTACTAGAGGTAGAAAGGTAGAGGGATAAATAGGAAAATCTGGTTTTAAAATGTAATGTCATTTTCTCTCTATAACTACAATACTATTTTAATCACTTTCTGTGGAAATAATGGAAATGTATTTTGGTTGCTATACCTATTCACATTATGCATATGGCACGAAAAGAGCAAGTTGAACTGAACTGAAATGCGTCAGTTGCGGTGCCCTCTCAATGGACGAAATTTCAGGAAAATTGGCCTGCATCTAAAAAGTATGGTAATGATGCTGGGTGTAAAATTTCATGATGTTTAAAGCTTTACATTACAGGATATTGGCTACTGAATACCAGAATTTTTGCTTTTAACATTATTTACTAGGTGCCACTACTCCATGAATGAACTAGGGTGAAAAGTTCTCAAATAGTTTTCAAGCTATATTGGATTTCAGGAGGCGCTAGCATGAAGGGAAACGTACATCTGTGGACACAAACCTTATTTTCCATATCAGACATGTGGGGCTACAACTGTACCAAGTTTCATATGGATTAATGAAGTGTAAGTATATCGTACACCAACAATTGGTAAAAAAAAAAAAAAAAAAAAAGGAAGAAGAAGCAGAAATTTTGACAAATCTATATGACCACCAGCTGGCTAATCATTACCGGAAACAGCAATCAGTGTGCTAGCTAATAATTAATAATTATTAGCTAATAGTAAGCTAATTATAAACCTAATAAGTAAAGGAAACAGCAAACAGTTTGCTAGATAATTATTAATAATTATTAGCTAATAGTAAGGTAATAATAAAGCTTATAAATAAAGGAAACAGCAAACAGTTTGCTACAGGAAACAGCAAACATCTTGCTAGCTAATAATTAATAATTAGCTAATAATTATTAGCTAATTATTACATATATCATTAACCAACAATAGGTTAAAAAAGGAAAAAGAAAAAGAAGATATTTTGACAAAACTATATGACCACCAGCTAGCTAATAATTACAAGAGACAGCAAATAGCAAACAGTTGGCTAGCTAATATTTAATAATTATTAGCTAATAGTAAGCTAATAATAAAGCTAACAAATAAAGGAAACAGCAAACAGTTTGCTAGATAATTATTAATAATTATTAGCTAATACTAAGCTAATAATAAAGCTAATAAATAAATGAAACAGCAAATAATTTGCTAGCTACAGGAAACAGCAAACAGTTGGCTAGCTAATAATGAATCATTTTTAGCTAATTATTAAGTATATCATTCAGCAACAATATGTGAAAAAATTGGAAGACAAAAAAGAAGAAATTTTGACAAAACTATATGACCATCGGCTAGCTAATAATTTCAGGAGACAGCAAACAGTTTGCTAACCAATAATTAATAATTATTAGCTAATAGTAAGCTAATAATAAAGCTAATAATTTCTGCAAACAGTTTGCTAGCTACAGAAAACAGCAAACAGCAACAGTTGGATAGCTAATAACTAATCATTATTAGCTAATAATAAGCTAATGATTAATGATTAAATGTCCAATTCTGAATACCCTCACCACTTGTACTGCCGTGTTTCATTCCACTCAAATTGCAGTTTAAGTGTGTCGGTTTAACTCTACAGATCACCAACTGAATTTGTTTACCATAATTCTCACCCAGATTAACTCTTTAACATTAAATACGGCAGCAGCGCGCAGTGAAGCATTGCCTGATGTGTCAGAACCTGGGGTCAGAGGTCATAGATACGATACTGAAAGCTAATTTTATTGCTTTACGTCATGCACCAATCATCCTCAGTTCACTGACGCGCATACGTTCCAGTGCATGCAGTACACATTGCAAATGTGTTTGGAGAATATACTGTGAAGAAGAATGTTCACAGAAGATGTTGGCCCTACAGCAATGCATTTTCATCAAAGTTAGATTATATTAGCATTCTGTATTTCATATGCTATTACATTTACGTTAGCTTTGACAGTGGGAAAACATTTCCTATGAGGATCAAATGGATGCTCTAACAAAGCTCAGAATTTGCATAGAACCAAATCTGCACACTACAGATAATATGCTAATATGCTAATACTCATTTGACTCCTGGGCCAAACAGTGTGAGAGAAGGACCCTCTGATTGGACTGCATCTCTGCATAGACAGAGAGCAAAAAGACATGAGAAAGCTCCCTCATCTAATAAGATGAATGTGATATGTATTAGTAAGGGATATTACTACAGGGACTGTCTGGTGTTTTAGCCTGGGCCCATAAGGGAACAGAAGATAAGACAGGCAGCAATGCTTTCTGTTTTCTTTTTTTTTTATATTAATTTGGCAGAGGAGAATTATCTGTGTCCTGTCTCGGAATAGATCAAATAGTCCAAAACTGAAAAGCAAAGTGTGGCAGGAGAACTTCTGCAATGGTGTGAAAATGCTGAGGTACATATTGGAGAAGATCAGCAAGCTAACAGCTCTCGACTGTTCAGTGATGTATGCAGAGCCAGTCCTGATCTTCCTGGGGCCCTAAGCGAAATTCTAAGGGGCCCTCCTTAGTGAACTGTGAGCCATGTAATCCAGTTGCCATTGCAACACCATCCCATCTAACACTCCAGTACAATCCTCCCAGTACAATCCTCCCAGTACAAACCTCCCAGTACAATCCTCCATTCTTTAAACAAATTGCCCTATCTGTCTAAGAATAAGTAGGCCTATAGAGAACAGAAACAGGCATAAACAAACTGTCTTAAGATAGGCAAATAATATAAATTTAACACGAATAAGAAATTGTAGAAAACTATAAAATGTAAAAAATAATACAATGTGACACTCAGATTTGGTTTTGCAGCCTGTAATTAGTCCAGTCATCACAATATTGCTGTACATACAATTAGCTTTAGCAGTATGTTGTAAATATAAGCCTATGGGCTATGGCTTTATGGTTATTATTTACTGTGAGATCTGCAAACATATTAAATAATATGTCTAATAAACATTTTAAATTCAATACTTAATCAACAGTCAATGTAAAATCATTGCTTCCCATCTTACATTAGTCCAGAGCTATAACTAAGCATTGACTGCGAGAATGGATAATCATTGTCTTGTTTTAAAATGATGGGCACACACGAGGAGTGGCGTCATATTGTCTGGACTGGTCACCCCAGAGGTTGCCGTTTCATTTTGTGCACGTGCATATGAACACGTGCTCCTCAGTTATGTTTTCCCGAGCTACAGTTTCTAAACATTATTTCCTGTTAGTGTTTATCAAATGTAATAAACGTGGTTCTATTTTACTCTTATTTTTGTCAGGCACAAAGTCATGGAACACAGCCCTGGAACTGGCTAGCAAGCAGGAAAAACACAGACACCATGCACTGCAAGCTAACATAACAACTTAACATTATTGTTATTTCCTGACACCAAACTTGGAAAGGAGAGAAAAAAAAAGATTGCCTGACTGCTGTTAAAAAAATTCATTCTCATTATGTTTTCTTTTTTGAAGTTGTAAAAATTGGCACCCACTTTGACATGAGGTAGAGGCGGGCCCTTGCATAATTTCTTGAACTTGCATAATTTCTCCAACTTGCAGAATGAGTGTGTAGGGCCACCTGACTCTTTGGGCACACATTATATAAGAAATAGTGGTGTAGACCACTATCTGTGTCTGTATTGGAAAATGTTGATTGCTTTAAATATCTGTATCCATATCTCTATTTGAACTGCAAGTGGGTAAGTTAAAATTATTATACATGACTTCTTCCAATATGCCCCAGAAACACTAGGAAAAAAAACAGGGCGGCTGAAAATTCACAAAATATAATATGGCACTTTGCATAACATAACTTTATTCAGCTCCTGAGACTTCCTCAACCTCATCTACAGTACTGGGCTAACGTCTTAGGCACCCTGTTGTTTTAAGGTACAATTTTGTTATTGATGTATTTGGGCGGTTCTGCATTACTGAGTCAATACAAAACAATTTTATAATTCCATTAAAACATTACTTTTGCAA
Organism: Scorpiodoras heckelii; assembly: GCA_028566435.1. Taxonomy (NCBI): domain Eukaryota; kingdom Metazoa; phylum Chordata; class Actinopteri; order Siluriformes; family Doradidae; genus Scorpiodoras; species Scorpiodoras heckelii. The sequence continues at coordinate 12,825,435 of JAOVVH010000038.1, forward strand.
CAATTAAAAGCTACACAAAAATGTTTGTATGTCAGTAATGAAAGCAACACATTACATAACAGGCCACTTTTCACACAAAAAACATAATGAAGGCTGCTGGGTTTTACATGCAAAAAAAAAGAAGTAAGTGTGACAGTCAAAGTCTCCAGAAGAGCTGTGGCAGATTCTCCAAGACGCTCAGTAAAACTTAAAAACTAATTTCCTTATAAAACTGCACACATTGTAATTGGGAACACTGTTTAAGAAAAATGCACACCAAATACTGACTTCCTTTAGTTCATTACTATTTGCTGCACTTTATAGTGTTTTCTTTTATGTAAAAATATCTTCATTATTTTCAAATGCATCAAGTCTTTGCATGTGTCTAAGACTTCTGTATCGTACTGTACAGTGATTAGCTGGTAAGTTTTACTGAGTGTCTTGGAGAATCTGCCACAGCTCTTCTGGAGACTTTCACACTTACTTCTTTTTTTTGCATTTTAAACCCAGCAGCCTTCATTATGTTTTTTGTCTGAAAAGTGGTCTGTTATGTATTGTGTTGCTTTTGTTACTGACACACAAACATTTAATTTTTTGTTGGAAAAGTAACATTTGGAAATGGTGACCTTCAAGTGGCATTTCATTATAACGCATGCATGTTTTTTGGAAAAAAATTATTTAATAACAATGTTGAATGATGGAAAGCATGTACCATGAATTTTCAAAATAAATTAAATTAAAATGTGGTCAGCGGGGACTATATACAATGGGAGTGCTGTAAATAAAAGCACATTTTGCATCTTATGTGAATTTTGGGTCAGTTTGTTTGTAACATGTTATCTGTTTAATCCTAATAAGTTATTTATTTAAGGTTATATCCCTAGTAATAAATGCCATCTGTCATAGCTTTACTGGCTCAGTTCTTAGGAGTATTCGGCTTCAGAAATGATTCACAGAGGTGACTGACATTTAAGAGCAACTAAAGGCACTAGTCACATTTCCAGGCAGTTTTTTTGGCCTCCCAGAAAGAAAGGAAGAAAGATCAAGTGATGGTGATGCCTGGAATAGCTGCACATGGGACTTCTCATTTTTCTGCTCTGAGAGAGATCAGACGTTTTTGAAATTTCTCCCCTCCTGAAACTTCCTGTGGAAACTACACGAAGAACAAAATAAAGAGAACCTGAGCCATTGATAACTGGAGTAGGCGGATCAAGGCAATGTCAAAGTAAAGCTTGGCATGGACCAGGACAAGGGCATCAGGCTGACATTGGAGATGGCATCTCTTCTGTCCCTTGGATGGTTTTCTTCTTTAAAACAGAAATATCATTTACCTGATTTAGGGTACAGTTTCTAGTCTTCAGCAGACATCAAGGGAAAGCAGAACTAAGGACCGGAGAGCCTAAGGAGCCTTTTGGTGTGATGCTACACATAACTGAAAGCTATTCATAGGACTCTGTGGTTCCTAAAATTATGAAAACTACCCACAGACTGGTGACAAAACTAAAGGAAAACTGGTAATGCTGTGAGGCCCATTTTTGTAAAACTGGCACAACTTTGGTCTTCCTCAAGAAAAGCAACACTGCAATGTACTGTAGCTCAGTGGTTAAGATGATGAACTTCTGACCAGAAGGTTGTGAGTTCAGATCTCACCACAGCCAAGCTGCCACTGCTGGGCCCTTGAGCAAGACCCTTAACCCTCAACTGCTCAGTTGTGTAAATGAGATAAATGTAAGTTGCTCTTGATAAAGTCATCTGCCAAATGCTGTAAATGTAAATCAATGCAAAGTTCCTCTGAGATGTTCCTCATTTTTCCTAATGAGTGTGGTCTATCATCCAGGATGACCCTGCCTTCAACCACAAGGCACATCAACTCAATGGAGTGGATAACAATCATGTAACTCTTATACTGTGGACTTCACAGTAAACAGATCTCACCCCAATTAAACCTATAAGATTTTGGATGTGTTTGATAATGCTCTCCTTCACCATCATCAAAACACTAATGGAGGAAATAACTTTAGGAAATACTTTAATCGTCGCTCCATTACAGTGGACATATTATAAAAATAAAAATTTATTATGTTTTGTGCACATACAGTTGGATGTCTGGAGGTCCTTCCAACCCGCAAACTGCCTATTTCAGAAAACATGGGCATAATTGATCTTTTTCAGAATTGGTGCCATTATGTATGTCACAAACAGGCCTTCCATCCGAATAAAGTATCAGAAGAGAGCTGTGGTATTTGACCCATGTGGTATCTGAACCAAAAAATGTCACAGACATTTCAATAAGAGCCCAGGGAATTGTATTAACATTTGGGAAATGGCTATAATATACCCCCTTTAAAGCTGGAGGCTTGGGGCTTGTGGCGGCCCAACACTTTACCTTTCTGCTGCAGTGGATAATCTCACATGGGGTATCTTCTCTGTTTCTATATCAAGACTTCACATCCTGTAAACCTTCAAATCAATCAGCAATTTTTACCTTTCCTCTGTGTAGCTCAAGTTCTGCTCTACTGTAATATATCACAAGCTTAATATCAGCATTCCTGTCTCAGCTAGTATCACAGTTGCCCAAAGGAGGATTGGTTCCTCTTTTTCAAGTCTGGCTTCTCAAACAGTTTTTTTCATTGCCTTGACGTGGCTTCCTTGTTACAGGTCAACATGATCTCATGGATATAATTCACAGCAATTTGAATGAAAAGGAATAAAGATTAGAGGTTAGAGGTATGGAAAGCACTTGTATCTACTGCTTTTGCTTTTAAAAAATCATGTGCATTCAATTTGCCTGAAATCTAAACATATTGCATTCATTAGTTCCAAATGTCTCATGAGATCAGGTTGGTAAAAATGCTTGATGGCTGTCAGCTGGCGCAGTGGGTAGCGCTGTCGAATCACAGCAAGAAGGTCCCGGATTCAATCCCCGGGTGGAGTGATCTGGGTCCTTTCTGTGTGGGTTTACTTCGGGCACTCCGGTTTCCTCCCACAGTCCAAATACATGCATATTAGGTTAACTGGTGTCTCTAAGGTGCCCCTAGTGTATGAGTGTGTGTGTCCTACGATGGATTGGCACCCTGTCTAGGGTTGATCCTGCCTTGCGCCCTATGCCGCAGGCTAGGCACCAGCTCTCCCATGACCCTGGGGACAGGAATAAGCGGTTAAGATAATGAATGAATGAATGAATTGTTGCAATGACTACTGGATTGTAAGGAGTGGATGGTGACTTCTGGGTTCAAGGGGGCTTCATCACAGGAGCTCCCAGCATGCAGCATGGGCTGGACAAACGTGTGCTGTTTGTCACCTACCCTCCTTGTGTTCTGTGAGTGTGTGTCTCTCCACATTGATGCATGTGTTGTTTGCTTCTGGTTCTGTGTTCAGTAAAGTTGTTGAATGTTCTGTATTGCTTGAGCCATGTGTCCGCTGGCTTCCTGGCCATCCCGCACCGCTGACATCACAATATTATATATAGTATAAAACATAGCAAGTTAATTGTGTGTTGAAATTCCTTATTTGTCTATGTGTCGAGTAAACACCAGTATAAAAAACGGATTAACCTGGCTTATGTGTTGATCTGTCCTGAACGTCTTAGACCAATAAACACAAACATTGCACATAAAACAACTCCAGGAAGTTGATTTTCTTGGAATGATTGTGTAAGCTCGAGTGCACACGCTTTACAGTGAGTCTTGGGAATGGCCCTTTGTTAAACTCATTCAACGCTCGAGTGCTTCATCAAATTGAGGGCACACCTCACCAGTTTCTTTGCCACAATATTACACCTGTCTTTGTTTTGTTTCCCCAAAACATGATAGCTTACTTTATAAGCTGAGCTAAAGCATTTCTTGCTCTTAGTTATTTGATCAACCTTTCTTTGATATGTTTTGAAAGGAAAAACAGATTAAAGCAGGCAGTAAAATTCTTTAAAAAGCAGTTCAGCTTGATTTAGGCCAGGGTTTGTCAGTGACACTCCTGGACAATTTAACGTTTTCCCTGCTCCAAACACATCATCCAATTTATTAGGCTTAATATTAAACTTGGATCATGCATTTAGAACAGGGATGCATCAATACATTTTTTTCTAGGCAGAGTATGATTATGAGTACTTGGTTTTGTGTTACTCCTTGAAACTGATATCAAGAGTGATAGTTAAATACTACAGCATACTACTTACTATTGATCATTCTGCTCTGTTTTAGCTCTGTTTCTTTTGTGTGATAAACATCCACTGAAGTACCAGAAAAATTGCTACACCAGTTAATACTTGGTAGGTCCCTACAAGATCTTGGAGGAAAGTTGCATTGTCCTTTAAGGCTGATGTTTGTTGAGGCCCCAGCATTGAATTCTGATGTTACTTGAGGCAATGTTGCACGTCTATCGCATGAAATGATTCTTGTAGTCACGGTACACCCATGAAATCCTCATACGTGAAATTGTGAACTTTGCTTATACCTCCGAAATGCTATGACCCATCTCACGAGCTCCAACTATTAAACCACATTGAAAATCGCAAAACCATGATAACTTGCAATTCTCCTGGTGGAAACAGCTCTAGAAGATTCTATAGATGTCTCTCGCTTTATATATGTATTGGCGGATGCAACCAATGATGTGCACAGGTGGCGTTTCTACGTATTTTGCATAGGTTCAGTGTCCGTATTTTGGAGATGTGACAACCACCTGCTCAATAGCTCAAAGCTTAAGCAGAGAGAAACCAAAACCTCAATGCAACATTTTCTAGGACTGAGACTTGAGAAATATGACTTTAGAGAGTTTGTGTAGAGATTTGAGGGTTCAGAGGGTTTGGGTGATGTGAGCTTCTTCTATAAAGGCACCGATGACAGACCATAACATGAGCTGTCTGGGTTTTTTTCCTTTATAAACTGCTAATCATATATAATGTATGAACACCTTTTAGCCTTTTCACTTCAAAAAACCCATGCATCCCAAGAAGGCTTCCTTGGCTGTCTTCCCAGAACGTCACTGCTAGTCCGCACCAACAGAGATCAATTCATAAATGTTAATGAGCAAGGCGCAAGTCCAGCAACAAGTTGATGTGTTGAATGCTCCAAGTACGCCGTCATACTAACTAGCAGTTTATCCACCTGCAGGGTTTAGAGAAACTGCTCCTACACAACAGCCTGACAGGCGCCGAAGGGAATTCAATATCAGAGCCTGTTTAGGAAATGGGCGTAATGCATTTCTTTGCAGAGGGCAAAGCAAAGTAGAGCATGTTTATAGCCAAGTGGAAGCCAGGAGAGACTGTTCATCAAATCTGTAAGTGCATCAGAGCCTAGGATGGTCAGTGATCCAAATGTGATCCAACAATCAGGTAACAGGAATCATCTTTGAAGTTCTGTCCTAAAGAATAACTCTAAAACTTATTGGCGGCACATTAAGAGGCTTTTTACCGCTCCATAAACAGAAGCTTTATTTCAAATTGTCTGAAGGGTTATTTTGCTTGTATTTCCTGTTCTGTAAACCACACCTTCTTTGTCTTCTTCACACCATCTATACAGCTGTCTTATTTTGTGCCTGAGCCAAATAATAGCACAGCAAAGTGCAGTCTAAATGTCCCACAAGCTCCCCAGAATGTTCCATAACATGGTACATCTCATTTTAAAAAGCGCATAATTGTTCCACATTGGATACTTGGCCACAAAATTGTGCTTCATCACTCTAAACAAAGAAGTCTCCCTACTCAGTCCTGCTGCATTGCCTCTCTTTTTGCTTTCCATTTGTCTCACTTATTTCATTGTTGCATCAGAGTGAAGTCCTGTCGATAAAAGAGAGCTAAATGTCCTGAAAGGCGGGCAAACACTGACGTTATTATCCCAAGCAAAAAAAAAAAAAGAGCTGCTTCAGATACAGCTAAATGACAGCAAGTAAAGAGAGACATAGGAGGAATACAAAACCCAAAATGGAGATTAAAAAGACATGTTTTAAAAAGATAATGAAATAGATCCTGAACACCAAATTATAGAACATGATAGCATAGTTATTCAACTGAATTATTATTGAATTCTCAAATCTGATTGGTTTGAAGGTGTTGATAAACCTTCGATAGCAGCAGCTCTGACAATAGTGCCAGAGGTATATGCTATCATGATGATCTAATACAATAAACTATTGTTTCTATATTAACAGCTAGAGCAACTATATTCACATAATATGCCACATAATCTAATGATAAATGTAGAAGCTGTTATTTAACACTGAAAATATTATAACTGTTGATATGGTGACGTTTTCTTTAAGGATATATTTATTTAACATTTAAATGGATGTCTACAGTGTCAGAAATGTCTAACTGTGGAGATTGTTGTGCTTTTTTTTGTTTTGTTTATCAAGAAAATGGCAAGCTATGTATGTTTTTTGTCTTATTAACTTCAAGACAAAGTAAGAGAAAGAACGGCTATCATTGTTCTAATGTTATATAAAGATAAATACATTGTCGTAGATGTTCCAAAACGTTCATTGTAACTGTAAATGGATTTTTAAAGAAGTATGATGTCTTTCTTTTGTTTCTTTAATACATTGTTGTAGTATAAGAGAAATAAAACACTTTGGGACATGCTGTTAATGGAAACAGAAACTCCGCTTTACATCTGACACGTCACACCACTCTTTAGCTACTATGCTCTTGTTTCCTGCAAATGCACACCCCAAGTGTTGTATTTCTTTGCCTAGATCCTGCGCTGGGGATATTTGGGCTGAGTCAGAGACAGAACGATGATAATAACACTGAGAAGACCGGAAGGGTAGATATGTCGGGAGAAATAAGAGAAGAGAGAAGACTGCAGAATGCACAGATGATCAGATGATCAGACACCTGAATGAGAGCCCCAGAAAAGACTCTTGGATGGGAGTTGTTAAAGGTGGAAATGGGGAGGTGGTGGGTGCAGAAAATTCATCACCAACCAAAAGAGAGTGTTTGTTTGTTTGTTTGTTTGTTTGTTTGTTTGTTTGTTTGTTTTTTATGTCAAATCTGCATCAGTGGCTACTCATGACAGACACAAGGTTATATCGATACACAAGTTTTTCATCCATACACAAGTTAAACTTCAAACACAATCATGGGCAATTTTGTATCTCGAATTCACCTAACTTACATGTCTTTGGACTGTGGGAGGAAACCGGAGTACCCGGAGTAAACCCACCCGGACATGGGGAGGACATGCAGACTCCACACAGAAAGGACCCAGACCGCTCCAACCTGGGGATCGAACCCAGGACTTTCTTGCTGTGAGGCGACCATGCTAGCCACCGAGACACCCACCAAAAGAGAAAGAGAGACAGAAACTAGAAAGAAAGTGATGATTTTAGCAGGACCTTTCTCCCAATCTTCAGTAATTTCATAATTCATATCTTTTATTTTTTGTTTTGATTGTATTAACTGGATTGGTTGCTGTCTCTGGCCTTGAGCTGCCATTGAATTTATGTCCTGGTTGAGCCTATTTTTGTGTGTGTGTTTTTGTTTTTTGGGGGTTTTTTTGTCTAATCTAGTCTTTTCACCCTGATTAATGGCTTCATTTAGAGTTTGAACTACTTTGGCTCTCATGAGTCCCCACAAAACCAGCTACCTAATACAAACCTTATACTATATTCTTAACATAAAAATGACATACTTTTTAAAAGAAAAATATAAAAACTTTTATAAATGTTTGTAAACAATTTTTTTAATATATTTTTAACCTGACACCAATTTAACATCAATGTCTTGTAACAGCTATGATGTCATAAGTCTCGGGCTGAAGGACAAATCTGTCAGAAGGTACGTCCATATTTACCAATGTATAGCTTTCATTTTATCTTGAATAGTCTGAATGAGCTGCTTAGACCATGTGTTTTCTTTTGTTAATTTAGTGCATTTATCAGTTCTATATTAGCAAGCTTTCACAAGCAAGATTGCAATGCCTGCTGGTGGGACCGGGCTCAGGGGTTTTAGCATAATTTGAACACTGTTACTGAATTTTAGTACAGTTCCTCTTCATTTTTAATATATAAAAGTATAGTTAATACAATAACCTATACTGACCTAATAACTTTGTGTTTTACACATTTCTTCCTATAATCTATAGTATTCTATTATTTCTACTACATACAGTACATGTTCTATATTCATATAAAAATACAGGACAAACATGTTTTATTGTTCTAATTTGATGGTATTCTATTTTATTCTATTCTATATGATGTTCTATTCTTTGTATTCTATGCTAATCTTTGCTGTGTTCTATTCTATTCTATTCTATGATAGGATATGTTCTATTCTATGTTCTGTTCTATTCTATTTTATGATATATTCTATTCTATTCTAATCTATTCTATATGACCTATTCTATTCTATTCTGTTTTATTCTAGAATATGATATGTTCTATTCTATTCTATACTATGATATGTTCTATAATATTCTAATCTATTCTATGATATGTTCTATTCTATTCTATGATATGTTCTATTCTAATGTAATCTGTTCTATGATATGTTCTATTCTATTCTATTCTATATTCTATTATATTCTATGATCAATTCTATTTTATTTTATTCTGACTTGACTTTGTATTTAGAGTGTACAGAATAATTTCAGCTATGTGGTACAAAGCCCAGCTTTCCAGCTTCTTGCTCCTACCATTTTTCCTGGTTTTAAAGGTTTCTGAATATAGAATTTCCCAATGGTTCCCCATCTGTCTGTAATCTGACATGAGAATTGAAAAGTGAGGCTCACTGCTCGCATGTTAGATTTTAAAATGCACTATGAACATGAGACAAATTTTCACCAGATATTTATCATAACTGTATAAAACAGACACACTGTGATGCTTATAATAATACATTGATGCTTCACTCACTTTAAGGAGGCCAAGATACTGCAGATTTTCTGACAAAGCAAACCATTAAAAGCAATTTCCAATAAAAGTTGGAGGTAGGAGGTTTCCGATGGGTGTATAATAGAAGAAAAAATCTTAAGGAAATGAGGCTGTGAAGCAAAAGAGAGACAGGCAAGAGGGAGAAAACGTGAAAGAGTAATATAGAAAGATGATGAGGAATGAATGTGGTTTTATGGAAAAGGTCATGGAGTGAAAAATAGATTTCTGACTGCTTCTCTTATATAGTCTGATGGAGCAGATGAAACCTATCTGTTATGATGACTGCAGCGGGGGATGGCAGCGAGGGGAGATCCATATCTACTCTATCACATAAATGATGGGCCACGTCTGAAGCAAAATCACTTCTCAGGGAAGGAAGCCAAGGACAATTTACTGAATTATTTAAAGCCTGATCATGGTTGCTTCAAAGGCTGTAATGTTGTTGTGGGTTAACTCGTTATAGGACACTGAGCAATGAGTGACAGCAAGGAAAGGAATTTCAATAACTTTTGGGGAACAATTCATTTTATACCACTTTACTACCATGCATACATGTATAGTATAAAACTCACAGTGAAATCTTTCTCAAAAAAATTTTAGTGTTTTCATAAATTACTTTATAATAAGCTTAGTTCATGTTTAGTTATACACATGCAACTAATTGTTCTAACTACTATTATTTCCATATAGTTTCATATACATAATATATTTAAAAGGTGCCTGACTTTTGTCATAGTCTGACCAAATAAAACTGACAACAGCTGGAAGTCAAAGCTCCAGTCATCCAATATCATCCAATTTATGGTTTGCTATTGCTTCTGTTTTGGAATGCAAACACACTCCATTGACCACAAATTAAAATGCACAGATAGTTTAACTTTTTATCCACACACTCATCAATCATAGACACAAAATTAAACTAGACGTTGCTGTTATCAGTCTCCCATAGAAGGAAGAGAAATGTGGCATCGAGAGATATTTGTAGCACCCAAACTACAGCTGTATGTCCAATCCTCAAATAACCAAAGACTAATGCATATTTTATCTTTATTCATTCATTATCTTCGCTTTATCCCACTAGTCGGGGTCACGGGGGGGGGGGGGGGGGGTGGTGCCCATCCCAGCA
>JAOVVH010000038.1:12998456-13009592 GCA_028566435.1 Scorpiodoras heckelii
GTGTGTGTGTGTGTGTGTGTGTGTGTGTGTGTGTGTGTGTGTGTGTGTGTGTGTGTGTGTGAGTGTGAGTGTGAGTGAGTGAGTGAGTGAGTGAGTGAGTGAGTGAGTGAGTGAGTGAGTGAGTGAGTGAGTGAGACATGAGGAGAAGTGACAGGAAGTAAAATCACCCTGTCAGTCTCATAACACAATTACCTGATCTCATATCTCAATAATATAAATGTGATTTTTTGCTGTAATTAATGAATAATGAACGGTCCACATGAGAAAACAGGTTTAGTAAAAACATTTCTTTAGTATTTCCTTCCTTTTAGTAAAAATTATTGATGCTTAATCCTTTCCTGAATAGACCACAATGGTTCAGTTTGCCAGCACAGGTCACGATAACAAACCGAGGTCCGATTAATTATTATTTTCTACTCGGGCTGCTAGTAATTTGCTTCAGCTTATAATTGTAATAATTACTTTTGCTTGAAAGAGTTACAGGGAAATTATTTTTTATTATTTTTAAAAATTTGACACCTTGTACTTTTAATCCATTTTTAATTATGTTTACTTTTGTAATGTAACGTACATGAAACAAATTGGAGATCTATTATCACATTATAGAAGCTATAAGATATAAATTAGAGAAGATATTGGCTTCTCTTGAAGGTAATAAGATGAAAAAAGGGCAAAGGTACAAAATCCTGACACTGGAGACTCCTTCCTGAAATAAATAAATGTCTCCTTACAGGAACCTTCACCTTGAATGATTGTTTCTTTTAATGTCAGTCACTGTCATCAAAATAAAAAGAGCGCTTTTAATCCATTTATTGTTCATGATGAGTCCCATGTGTAAATTGTTGCTCTAGAAACCATAACGTATTAGAACGCGGGTGTTGATGTCTAAACCTGTGATTTGAATTATAGTTGGGATTACTGTCAGAAACGTTGATTTGAGAATTCAACAGCGATGTAGTTCAAGTAGCTCTCTGTAACTCTTGGCTGCTCTTATTTCTCCTCTCCAGCCCATGCAGGTCGGCGATGATTTTTGCGGCCTGGTCCTGAACCAGCCTCTGGGAGGGTTGCGGGTCATCGAGGGGACGCCTCTGTACGATGAGCGGATGGACGGCATGGCCTCGGTGGCTGCGTACACCTACGGAGATCATACGGTGGTGTTCGTGGGGACACGTACGGGCCATCTTAAAAAGGTAAGACACAAGGACGGTGTTGGATTGAAAGATCCTGAAGTTGTGCTGATCGATCAGATGGGTGAGCGTACAGAAGCACTTCGTGAGAGCGTTACAGGTTTTTCGGAAACTGATCCTCGTAAAACTCAGAGCATGTGCGTGTGTACATGTGTGTAAGCACAACCACAGGTGCAATGTGCGAGTGAAAGTCAGTCGAGGCAGAGTGAGTGAGAATGTGCCAACGAAGCTTTACAGGGGTCGAATTGCATTTAATCCTATTATACCACTGCACATGTGTTCCCCCTGCAATGGGATATACTGCAACCCACAGAAAGCATTCACCCTTCATTCCAAGATGCACAGACACACACACACACACACACATACACACACACACACACACACCAGGAGCAATAATAAAAGACCACCTTTATGAGTCACCATATCTGTGAGCAGGGAACAGCTGGGGATGTTTAAAGAATAATACGGTCACTGCTGAGTTTATGAAAATACCGCACACAAGTTGCAAGCTGCATTTTTTCCCCTCTACGCCGTCTCAAACTGTTGGCATTCAGGCATGTCAACGAGCTGAAGGAGAGAGAGAGAGAGAGAGAGAGAGAGAGAGAGAGAGAGAGAGAGGGGGCAGGCATATGGGGGAGGAAAAAGAGAGACAGAACTCGCTGGGGGATTTTGTCACTGTAATGAAAGTTTCAGGCTGTGTATAATACGATAACCTTTGACACACGTGAAACGAAACATTGCTCAGAACTTCTGTATTGCTTCAACTTTGCAAAACAACAAAAAAAATATCTGACAGAAGATTAAATCTGATAAATTCAATGTGGATCGTTTCTAGAACCTGACGACACGGCTAAATCCTTTCCTTAATTAAAAGTGTGAGCAATCGCTCATGGAAATGAATTCTGAAGTAAATGTTGTACGTCAGCCACAAAATATTCACTGCAGTTGAAACAGCGAGGTATAAACTCATTAGCTTGAGGTTCACACACTGATTTTAGCTACGCGATAAATTATTGCCTCTTTTACCAGCTAGCTAGTTCGCTAATAACAATAAATACAAACTAGCTGAATAGCTGAATGCTGATAGATAGTTGTTGATGGTGTACACGAAAGCAGATAGAGTACAGTGATTGGCTCATTCTCACTGTTACATAAGTTAAAGTTAAATTAATCTGATAAGGTTTAGATATGTTAGGAATTCGGAGTGACTCCTTGAAGCTAATTGCTAAATAGTCAATACGTGACTACATGTATACGATTACAGAGAAATTAGAATTTTTTCTTCAAATGTATGAGGTGAAAATAAGTCTTGAAGGTCAAATCCACCCTGAAATACATGAAATATGTGCCTGTTAAAATATTTTTGACGTGCTTAGCTTGGCTTCTGATGCTACTTGGCTTGTGCTGCATTTTTGTTAATTCTATGAGAAATTAGCGAGTTTATGTTGCTGTTTTCACATGGGGGATGTTGTTATTGTTAGTACAGTTACAGCAAAGATCATTAATTGGACAATAATGTAATTTAAAAGGTTAAGCTGAGGTAAAAAAAAATCCCAAACAAAAGGGATAACGATCTGGTTTTGCTGTTAGCTCCTAAAACACAGAACTCTTTTTTTGTTGTTGTTCTTTTGGGGGTTTTTTTCAACTCACCACATTCAAAGTCAGTGATTTTCAAAGTCATATTAATGAGAAATGCAGAATAGAAGTATGAGAGACGAGAAGCACTACCCAGGCCCAAAATGCAAGGATTTACAGCAGAAGCTTGACTGGTTATCAATGCATTAGATGATTAGTGCAGTGTCGCTGACAGACTAAAAGAATAAAGCGCTGCTGCATTATTTTCTTTATGTAGCGCTATAGCAAGGGATCATTGCTAAGTCCATCTAGCACCACTATCAACATTATTTAATCATATATTTAATGTTGTACTGAAATAAAATGTGACTGTTGTTGAAAATCACATTGATTAATAAATATAGTAGTAATTATATAAATTAGATAAAATAATTATACTTTGTTACTTCTCACCTCTGGCTTTAAGGACAGGTGAAATGGAGGGGTGGGTGGTGGTCAAAAGCCACCCCTTAGACACAGACCCCTGTTTTATTTTACTATAATTTATTCGGTTTGTTCCCTATACATGGTGTTATACAGCACCGCTGCTCACAATCAGATGTTCATATGACTCGAGAGCTCTCGGACATCATTCTGGATGTATTCTGTCGCTGTCTGGTTTGGAACAACCCAATTTTGTCTTGGCACCGATAAAATCACATCACATTTGGTATATTATTTGCCGTGATGATATCTTTAAAGCATGCTCTCTTCCATCATATTGGCCGTGGATTGAATAGGCATCATAAACAGTCAATCTGTGGTCGAATCTTTTTGTCTGTCTGGAAAGCATGCTATCAGAGCAGAAACAGTGTTTTTTGCCCCTTTTTCTTTTTTTTTTCTTTTTGCCAAGCGGTCGAGTCTGCATTAAGGGAGATGTGGTGGTGCATAATTAATCACATATTGCTGCTTATCACAGTTACAGTGTCTGCAATAAGCTAATGTTGATGGATTGTGATTAATGCACAATGACGCTTTGCGTCAGCATTAGCTTTTGTGGGCGAGAATTTATGGGCGAGCCTGTTGAATTCACCACGACGGCGTTATACTGAGGGATCACAGGACTTAAACATGCTAAACGCAATCTATAATCTATAAAGTGAGATGTAAAAATGGTGTGATAATATTACCCATTTCTTAAGCATATTTAAAATTCAGTGTTATCAAGAAGGCATTGCAGTTTAACTTTTAAGACGCGCTGGTACAAGATGCCAATCAGACTGGGCCAGCCAATCAGAGCATGCCTGTTGGAACAAGATAAATGTAGCTGTCCAATCAGGGACAGCCTATCAGGGCCAACCTGGGAAATAGAAATGATTCTGACTGGCTAAACCTGACACTTAATGAAAATGAGAGAAAATGCTATAGTTTGAGTATTCTTACATAGAATACTGATAAGAGTTTTCTTAAATAAACTCATATCAGTTAGATTAACTGTGTAAAAATCATCTTTGTGGAGTTGGACACCATGAAACAAATTTATCGCACATTTAGTCCTCAGCAGATCTCATAAACTTGGAGAACGTTTTTCCGTATATAATAATTATTGAGGCATTTACAATAATTACCACCCCGAATTGAAAAAATGAGCACCTTATTTCCGTCATCTTGCTGCTACATGCAGGAGAAGAAGCACCAAATCATCTGAGTATGTACAAGTAAAAGCTGCAGGGATTTCCCCTTCCGAAAGCTCTGACTGTGTGTGTGTGTGTGTGTGTGTGTGTGTGTGTGTGTGTGTGTGTGTGTGTGTGTGTGTGTGTGTGTGTGTGTATAGCTCTGATTGGTGTCTGTGTGGGTGTGGCTACACTGTGGTCATTAATCTACAGATCAAAAGCTGTAAATACAGAGAACAATTCTCATCTTCACATCTGCAGTCAATAAAACAATGATCGAATGCTCTGTTCCCTTTTGGCTAAGTGCTTTTCTGTAGTCCGGCCTGTGCAGATCGCTGAGATTGTAAATCATGTCTAGCCAAACAATAACACTGTAATAGCATTAAACTCTCTCCAAATGCTTCTCTAACAGCGTATTTGACAACATGCAGCGGTTTGGTGTGTTAATCCACCTGAAGGGCGCTGGTGCAGGCTGGGTAATTGCCTCGTATCTGCCTCCTGCCTCTGCCTGTTTGTTTTGGCAGGAGAAGAAAGAGCGCAGGCCTCTTTTCTCAGGCTGTACGGAAATCACCCATGAGCCGTCAGCACTTCCTGTCCCTGCAGAGTGGTGCCGGAGTTAACAGGAGACAGAAGGAGACAGTTATCACACATTTCTATAGCCAACGCAAATATATATTTTATTGACCTGGTCAATTTCTAGTCACACGTTTGTCTTGTTGCACTGTTTATACAGCTCATATTTTATCCAATCTCAATAATTGCTTGATTGCCATCACCATAATCATCATCATCATTACGATGATGACGTATTTCAAGCAAAACTGTTATGCATTTCAAAGTTCCTTGGAAAAATCTTCTGGCAAACATGTCAGATTTTATCAGAAGTAGAAAACTTGGTAGACAGCTGGCTTTTTGTTGTGTTCCTAATCTCTATCTGTTTTCACTTTCATTTTATTAGTTCGCTACATTACTATGTAGAGAATGCTGTTCGACTTCCTGCTGATAGTGTTGCCAATGTAATTTAGCCCTTGCGTCACTTCTAACTAAAGAGCGCGATGCGGCGGCGCTTTAGAGTTTTAGTCTGTCTAGCTCATTCATTTCCTCATCTTCAAACTGATTAGCTTTTAAAACTTCAACTTTTATGCAAATACTGCTGTCAGTACCATCATCGAACTTGTCATCGTGTACATCTTTAACTTTCCAAGTTGAGATTCTGATATGCCTAACTCTGCCCAACTGCATTGTAACTTTGAGTCCAACATTTGCACCAATATGTCATTGTTGGATTTCTCAGTAATGTGATGCTGAACATGGCTTGGTAATGGTAATGGTAGTGCTCATTTATTTTCAGGAACTAACAGCAGATCCTGACCGTTATCGCTTATAGTTGAGATTATTGAAGTCACAGGAATAAAAACAAAACCAACAAATTAGCACCAGAAACACTATCTATTTCAACAGATACATGTTTACACTGACATACCAGAAAAACTAGTACTGGAGCTTATTCAAAATACAAGCAACGCCACCTATGAATATCAGTTGTTGCATCCGCCAGTGCGTATATATAAAGCCATAGACTATCTATCTATGGAAACTTCTAGAGCTGTTTCTGCCGAGAGAATGGCAAGTTATCACGAATTTGCATTTTTCAGCACAGTTTAATAGTTGGAGCATGTGAGATGGGTCATAGCATTTTGGAGGTAGAAGCAAAGTTTGGATTTTCACGTATGAGCATTACAAGGGTGTACCATGACTACAAGAATTTTGGCAAAACCTCGAACTTACGACAGCAGTGTGGCCTTAAAAAGACTGGCAGGAATCGTTTCACGTAATAGGCGTGTAACACTGCCTCAGGTAACTTCAGAATTCAATGATGGGGCCTCAACAAACATCAGCATGAGGACTGTGCAACGTTCCTGCGAAGATCATGTGGGGGAAATACCAAGTATTAACTGGTATACTAGTTTTTCTGGTCAACTGTTTTTAAACGCATGGAGGTTCTTAAGTTTTATTACAGTTGAATCATTATTATTGTCGCAGACTGAACAATACGTTACAGAATAGAAATTAAATTAGGCTAATTAAATCTTGGTGGAGCTTATTAACTACTCGCTCTCAGTTCCTAATGTGACTCTGAATGCACGCTTTATGAAAGGTAGGAGCACTCGGAGTGTAAGCCTATACACAAAATACTCCTAGAACGCACTATAATTAACTGTTAAACATGAATATGTGGTGCCTAAAGTGCCTACTTAACGTGGTCTTTTAAAATATATGTGAAGGTATTCTAGTAAGGTTATTTCTAAAATTAGAAGGAAGTTCAGATATGAAGTCATTTAAGCACAAATCATAAAATATATTGTGATCAGAATCTTTTGATTGATTGAGAGTGTATATCTGTGTTAAATTATGTGGCACTGGTGGACAATGCAAATTACAACTAGCAACCTAATTTGTTTTCGTGGACAGGGCTAACAGCACAACCTCAGGTGATCCTGTCTACTATAAAAGAATTTTCTATATCTGTCTCTGACCGCAACATTTTTGATCATTTTTAGTCTAAAATGTTTCCTGTATCCCCATATTGCTGTATACTGTATTGTATAACTTTTCATGCACCAGGCATATTTTCCATGTTCACTTTAAGATGCATAAAAGCTGTCCCAATTCATTTTTTACACTTGTCCTGTATAGATTTAGTCCGTGTTGACACAGTGGAGCCTCTTTTTAGCCCGAACGGTGGATGTGTTATGATAAGCTAAGGCGAGATTTCAGTGGATGACAACAACTAAATGCGAACGCAGGCTGTGAAAATCGGTGAAGGAACCGTGACAATGGCCAAAGCTCTCGAGATTGACTTTGAAGCTCCGAGCTGGCAAAAAAACGGGTCAGTAAAAAATGGAAGAAAGCCAGGCTGAATCACTGGAGCGGGAAAAGGTGAAATTTTCAGAATGGCTCGTACCAAGCTATGCCTAGTTTCACCGTTTCACCTTTTTGTTTATGTTTCTCTAGAAGTCATAGACCACATCTGCTGTAAAATCCCACTGCAGCCCCACTGTGAGTTCCTGTGGCAGGGCCATTTCTACCCTGAACGTAAAGCCAAATGAAAATAAATAGAAGTCGCCATTTCCCCCTGCACCTGCTATCTGCAGCATGGCCGCAGCAGACTCTTCATAATCTCGCCTCTGGGAAATAAACTCAAGCCATTTGGGGATTTTTTTTTATGGAATTCTGCAGCCATGGATATGTACACGTTTCACAAGTCTATATATCAGCTTGTGGTGCGTATGAATGGATGTATGCAGGTGCACTTGAACTCTTGATAAGGCTGTTTTATATAGCGTTAATGTATAGTCTATTTAACAGCTAAAAGGCTCTCGAAGTAGTAGCCATATATCACCAGATAAACCCGGCTCTATTGAGTCAACCTCCAGTCTGCACTGACCTTGTCCTTCCTTCCTGTAGCAGCAAGTGGCGGAAGCTGTTGTGTACTTTTATGAGAGGGGCCGTATCCCGCTTCACGTAGCGCTGTTACCGTGCCTATGCTTTATAATGATAAATGGTTGTGTGTGATTTCTCATGTAGGTCATGCTTCATGAGGATCCCATCTTTATAAAATGACTGAAAACAGATCTAGACCTAAACCTTTTTTCACACGGAAACGTAAGAGGAATCATTCTGCGAGGGGTCGAAATCCCAAGTAGTTTGACTCTGATAAAACCGGCCCTGATCAAACCTGCTAAACTTCCCAGGAAATTATCACGATTATCAAGGGCTTGTATGAACAGAATTCATTAACAATGCTGGGAAAGAGGATGTCGTATTTATTCCACGATGCGCCGATACCTTTAAACACATCATTACACAGGAATTAAATGGCAAGTAATGAGAACGCAAACCAGGAGAGAAAAGTCAAGAGGATTTTTACATTTAAATAATGTTTGTGATGCAAAAAAAAAAAAAAAAAAGCCAGGACATTCCAGTAAAGGTATCCCGATGATGTTTTTAGCTATAAACTCATTGAAGATGAACTTTTTGGAAGGCGGACAAATTTATGCTTGATTGGCTGAGTACACATACAAGGAATTTCCCCCGGGGCAGTGCTTGGACTATTGACCAGAGTTTAAATCCCACCACAGCCAAGCTGCCACTGCTGGGCCCTTGAGCAAGGCCCTTAACCCTCAACTGCTCAGTTGTATAAATGAGATAAATGTTCATCGCTCTGGATAAATGCATCTGCCAAATGCCATAAATGTAAATATAGTTTCTGAGGTTTCACCATCCATGTTTGTGTACACATTAAACCAAGAGGACAAGGACCCAAATAATATAGCACACATGTACCAAGCATGCTAGGCAAAAAAAGAAGAAGAAGAAACACTCGCATGACTCATTTCTTCCCAAATACTCTGTTATTACCTTAATAACAGCTCTAATCTAATCCCTCCAAGTAAAGATTCCACCAGTGTTTGAGTCCCTGTTCATTTTAGCCCAATCTTCCAATCACTGCGTTTCAGTTCACCTAGGGTTCATGATGAGGCCTCTTTCAGTGTTTTATTGCACATGGGATTTTATGGGATTGAGGTCAGGTTACTTTGGACACCAGCCAAAGTGTCCCCATGTTCCATTAGGTTCATGAGATGTTTTTTTCCTACGCATGTGAGTGCGTAGTGAACGGTGCACTGTTGTCTCTTGTTGATGTGCAGATCGAGATTAAAGTTGTTGGTGAAAAAATTGGAGAAATGTCTGCGCCATAGGATTTGACCTACTGCCTTTGGTCCCCACTGGACCCCACTTTAAGAATCAGTGCACTCAAACAGCTTGCAGGTCTCCTTGCTTGAATATTATATAGTTGCACTGAGCTTCATTGGTGTTTTATTGCATATAGAAGTCCTATAAGTGATGCATGCTGAACCTCTAATCAAATGCACTGCATAGAGTATCAACTTGCTGTGTGGTCACATTACACTCATTTTCAAGCCAGTAAATCTTATCCGTGCTAGACTGAGATGAGCATATTAATGCAAGTCATTTAAAATCCATTTCACCAGAATGTTTCGGGAGGGTTTTATTGTCTTGTTTTGGCATCCCAGCCATGTCTCCACAACAGATCAGATCCTCTTCTCGTGTCCTTCACTCACCTACGCTAACACCTACATCAACCTCAGAATGGGTTATGAGATTTACATCTGACCTTCGTTGGGCATCTTCAGATCTGCCTGTGATTGGGCGTCAAATGGAGCTAATTCCACAGTATAAATCAGAGAGCGGCACGGCCCTGGAAGCGCCCGATGAGGCTGATTTACGAACCGCTTCAGCTCTTGGCCACGTTTGATCATCGCTAAATCTGTTTGCTGTAAATCGGCTGTCAAAGGAGGTGCCAGAGAGATGTGTCGCATTTGAAGCAGAGCGTTGGTCTCCACATGGTACATGCAAGAATAGAGGTTCACTGGTGCAGCATCTAGGAATATGTCATGTTTTGATTATTATGACATGACTTGCAGTTTGGAAGAACACAGCGATGAACGCTTGATAGTTACATGTGGTGGTCAGACACAGCTTTTGAACATTGGCAGTAAGAAAATGATGTCTGTGGTATCTGATGATGTCGGGAGGAAAAAAGGATATGACAGTGTGTTAAATTGTGGTATTTCACATTAGCACATTGTAACACAAAATATGTTTCCTGCTCATGGTTTAGACCTTGCAACCAGATGTGCTGTTTCTTTAAAAGTAACTTAAAAATACAGTGAAGTACCAGAAAAACTGGTACCAGAGCCTGTGAAAGAATATAGCGATGAAACCTAGGCATGTCATTGGTTGCATCCGCCAGTGCGTATATAAAGTGATGGACATCTATGGAAGCTTCTAGAGCTGTTTCTGCCGTGAGAATGGCAATTTATCACGATTTTGCGATTTTCAACATGGTTTAAGAGTTGGAGCTCGTGAGATGGGTCACAGCATTTCAGAGGTAGGAGCAAAGTTTGGATTTTCACATGTGAGCATTTCAAGTGTGTACCGTGACTACAGGAATTCAGGCAAAACCTCGAACTTATGACAGCAGTGTGGCCGTAAAAAGACTCTGGGTGAACGTGACCAGCGTCTACTGGTAAGAATCGTTTCACGTGATAGGTGTGTAACACTGCCTCAAGTAACATCAGAATTCAATGCTGGGGCCTCAACAAACATCAGCGTGAGGACTGTGTAACATAATGACTATGGACAATGGAAATTCTAATGCTAAATCTCTCTTGCTGGTTAATCTTTACCCTGTACTATAAAACATCCAGAAGTCATTCGTTTTATGTGACATGAAACAACTGTTTAGTTAGTGATGCAAAGTGGGTGGGGGAAATGAGCACAACAGATCTGAGTAAAGTTTAACTTCATGCAAATGATAATCAAAATGAATTACCGGCTACCAGTAGGCATGAGGGACCATGGTGTTGTTTGTATTTCTGTCCCAGAAAATGTGAAACTTTTGCATCTTTTTCAGTTCATGTATTTATCCTACTGAGCTGGTTGGTGATACAAGCTTGGTGTATATGTGTTTTACCTGAAACAGAAAAAGCAGCAAAGTTTTCATCATTCTATATCTATAGATCAGTAACTTTAAGGATGTATAAACTTTCACATATTATCCATCCATCCATTATCTTCCGCTTTATCCCACTAGTCGGGGTCACGGGGGGGCTGGAGCCAATCCCAGCGTCATC
>JAOVVH010000038.1:13009692-13025529 GCA_028566435.1 Scorpiodoras heckelii
ACGGGGAGAACATGCAAACTCCACACAGAACGGCCCGGATAGACCGGGAATCGAACCCGGATCGTCTTGCTGTGAGGTGACAGTGCTAACCACTACACCACCGTGCCGCCCCTTTCACAAATTATGCAAAAAGGGCTGTTCTTGCACATGGATGCTACTGGATTTTATACATAAGTGTTTCCCACCAGAATTTTATTTTGAGGCTGAAGACATCTAATATTTAATTAAATGCTTGGCTTTACATATTCTCTGTAGATAGCTTGTGTGGATATCACACTCGCAGTAAACTAAAGATAGGAACACCCACAAGCAGCCAGCGAAAAGTAGTTTGAGCTGTGAGGTGAAAAATCTGGTGGCTTTTGGTGTTATCGCGGGGTTAGGAATGGCGCTGGTGGTGTTCCTTAATTGCATATCAGTATATATTTATAGATCCGGTTATTTTTTAATGACCAGAGATGTAGTGAAGTTTCTAGTCCATTTTATTACTTTCTCAGGCAATAAAACTTTTAAAACATTTATTCTTCCATCTTTTCTATTATTCTACATTCTGTTAGTCTAATGTTTTAAAGTGACCTGTTCAGTGTTACTAATTCTCTGGCCGCTTGCTACCTTTTGATGGAGATGTGCGATCCTTCAGCACATTACTGATTTGTAGTGACAGTTAGATGAGCCCGAGCCCATCCCAGGGTCAGATCCGTGGCCCTCTGCCTGAACAGTTTGATCTTTAAACTGCTGTTTGACGCAGCCTCATCGATTTCCGACCTTTCGCCTCGTTAAAAATGCCATTGAAATGTCATTGGATTTAATAGAAACTCTTTCCATTTTTGACATTTCGCTCCCCTCTGCCCCGGAGACCAATAAACCTTAATAAAGCTCATAAACGGGCAGTCATGCAGCACCGAGGACTTTGTGGATCCCGAAGCCGTCGGCCTTGATAGTCACCTGCTGCTGAAGCTCCTGATTAGTGTAAGAGGGTGTGAAATATTAAGGCTAGAATCTCAGCAAGGCAGAAAATCTCCACAAGCAGACTAAACGTCCTCGCATTTAAGTGTCCCGAGTTCAGTTTTTGTATGAGAATGGTTCAGGCAGTGATGATTAGGGAACAAAACCTAGTCTTGTGTAGGTGAGTAGCTTAGTTTGTGGAAGACTTAGACGTTTTCAGAAGTTTGTGTATGTTTTATCTGTATTAAACGCTTGTTGTGTTTCATGCTCACCTGTGTGTGAACCTATGCCTGAGAAGCAGAGAAGTGTTTTATAGCATAAACCGTAATTGGTAGGGATATCTTAAAACGTTACTTAATTAAAATATGTAGTATATTTTAAAAAAATCATTTGTGCTGTCACTGACAGGGCACTAACTGAGTTATTTCTATAAAAAGGTATAAATTACATTGTAAAAACAAGAGCAAGTCAAAATATCTGACTTTTAAGCTTTTAATATCTAACTAAATTTGAGCCGGAAATACGAGATAATGGATAATGCTTGAAATTAGCAAAATTCACTGCCAGTATATACACTGAAGTGCCAGAGAAACTGGTATAGTAGTTAATCCTTGGTAGGTCCCTCACAGGATCTTGGAAGGAATGTTGCACAGTCCTCATGCTGATGTTTACTGAGGCCCCAGCATTGAATTCTGATGTTACTTGAGGCAGTGTTGCACACCTAACACGTGAAACGATTCCTGCCACCTGACGCTGGTCATGTTCACCCAGAGTCTTTTTACGGCCATGCTGCTGTCGTAAATTTGAGGTTTTGCTGGAATTCTTGTAGTCATGGTACACCCTTGAAATGCTCCTACGTGAAAATCCAAACTTTGCTTCTATCTCTGAGATGCTACGACCCATCTCACGAGCTCCAACTATTAAACCGCACTGAAAATGGCAAAATCGTGATAACTTGCCATTCTCACGGCGGAAACAGCTCTAGAAGCTTCCACAGATGTCTGTCGCTTCATATACACACTGGCGGGCGCAACCAGTGACGTGCATAGGTGGTGTTGCTATGTGTTTTGCATAGGCTCCAGTACCAGTTTTTGTGGTACTTCAGTGTATATCATGACTATTGATGACAATATCTATGATGCACATCAGGATACACAAGTTTTCTAACAAATTCCAGAAAAAAAATTCTGGTACTTCAGTGCAATTCAATTTTAAGCTTGGAAGCAGTAAAAAAACATCTCAAGACAATTAAAGACACGCTTTAATTGTATTGTATAATTGTATTTGTTTTATAAAGGTCTTATAATGGGAAATAATGGACAGTTGTGCCTATATTAAAGATATATGTGTAGCATTTATCCTAATTGGGCTCCTGTTCACTCTTTATAACTATTACATAGGGTATAATGTCAGTATTGTAGCACATACATTATACACTATAGGCATGTGACTCCAATAATTACTTTAACCAAGGGTCAAGGGACCAAAAAGTTTTAATTTCAAAGGTTTAGATTTTGCTTTGGTATGGGAACCTTAAAATGTGTGGGGTTTTTTTATTTTTAAGTGAATTAAATTCTAAGAGCACCGAATTTCGTAGTACGACTAACAGGGAAATGAATTTTCTCAGCTTTATTACTTTTTATTGGACAATCATTGGGCACAGCGTCTACTGTAGCGTCTGCTGTCTATAGACAGTAAACCCAAGCGTAGCAGGGAGAACAAGTTCCAGATGTTAGAAGTGTTCTTTATCTGTCTTGTGTGTGTTGGTGCCAGATGTAGCAGAAGCCCGTCTGATTAAGATGCTGCTGTGAGGGAGGGGGGAGTAAAGAGTTGCAAGCTGCTGGAAAGTGAATAATAGCACAAATCTGCCTGTTGAAGAGCCAGAATAGTCCAAGTCATACAAAAGGCCTAGTTAGACAGATAGAACAAAAACCAAAGTGATACCATTTTTTTCTCTATGCGCTTTTAGAGACGAAGTGTCTTAGCAGAGGAAATATGAAAATGTGCAAGTGCTAGCCACAGTCATCTGTCTGATTTAAGTGCTGGTGCTTGGCCCCCCTTTTTTTATGTCTCTGTATCCAGGCTAATCAGTTTAGCTGTGTGCCCTGGTTGTTGCAGATGCACGCTGTGTTTATGAGCAATGCATTCTGCGATCAAGCTGTTCAGGGGCCACCTGCAATGTCACTGCAACTTTTATCTGCTCGTTTCCTGTCATAATTTAATGGGGGGGATTAGTAACTTCGTTAAAGGTCAGGAGGAACAGGCGCTTGTGAGCAGGCGCTTGGTGGCTAAGAGGGCAAATCTTAAGCACCTGCTTGTGGCTGGCAGAGACTCAAGATGCTAGCTTCTGTCCTGTGAGCTGATCACTGAGAGCACTGGAGGCAATGATGGATGCATTTCACTTCTCTTTCACTCCCTTACAAGTTGTCCCGGTACCTTTTTTTTATTTTCCCACCCCGCCCTATCTCATCCACTGAAAGTTTGACAGAAAATAATGTGTCATTTTATTTTACCCGCTCTCTCCTGCTCCCTCACTTCTGCTACCAGCGTACAACTGCCAGACACGTTTTATCATTCTGTTCCCATGTGTGCCGCATCGTGCCGCTTCTCAATTTCCGCCCGGACTAACCTCACAGCTAACCTCGGAGCCGTGCGCTGAAAAATGAGCCATTAGATACCTCTGTCTGCCTTCTCTAGCCCCACTGCCACACTGATCCCCGGCCTACGCAGGTATTAAAGTGCCTAATAAACTACACATTATGTCATCTGAGGAATGTACGTGCATGTTTAATGGCAGAGAGAGAGAGAACAGGTAGCAATGAGCTGAAATTGAGGCAGAGAGACGGAGCAAAAAATGCTTTATAGTCATTAGCAAGGTTGTTTGAGAGTATAGCTCTCAGTTGTTATGATGACTATATCAGATCTGCCATCACTGTTTGGTAATTAAGCTCCTGCAGCAGTAGTGTGTTTTTTTTCTAGTTCTGTGGTTCGGAGGGCAGCGGTTCTCGGGTGGTGTGGAAAGAGCCGCAGCAAACGAGGCAGCTGATTTACGAGCGTAGTGCAGCGCTGAATGAGCACTCTGTCCCTGCAAATTGCTAAATTGAAGGGGTCTTTGCAAATTCCTCCCACTAATGGCCCACCGTCACATGTCCTGTTTAGGGATTCGTTATTTAATAAAGCAGTGCGAGAACAGACAAAACAAAGAGCAAAAGCTGTACCATCTAAAAGTTTGGATTTCACACAATTTCAGTATTTTCATTCTAATATATTAAAAAGAAAAGACTACATATGCATTGTTGTCATATCTCTTTTCAAGACAAAGTAGCTAATGCATTCGCAAATTAGAGGGACTCTGATATGCTTTGGGGTGTTTATTTATTTCGCTGGCGTGGTTTGCCTCCAATTGTTCCCTTAAAATGAGGCGTCACTGCAACTCGATACAGCATTCTACTTACTGATCACTTTTATCCTATAATGAAACATTTCTATCCTGATGGGCGTGGTCTCTTCCAGGATGACTCCACCCCCATCCACAGAGCACGAGGGCTCACTGAATGTTTCGATGAAAATAAAAATGCCGTCCATCAGATGCTGTGATCAGATCTCAACCCGGTTGAACACCTATGAGAGATTTCAGAGCCACGTGTTGGACGGCGCTCCGCACCACCGCCACCACCATCAAAACACCACCTGACTGAAAATCTTTAGGAAGAACAGCGTTCATGAGTCCAGTTCAATTCCAGAGACTTATTGAATCTATGCTAAGACACATTGAAACTGTTCTGGTGGATTGTGTCAGCCTAATACCTTACTGGCACACCTTACATTGGTGTGTAATGTCTTCTTTTACTTTACCCTCTGTATGTATATACTGTATATAGTGTATATATAGTATATGTGTATAGTGTATATATACTGTGTCTACGTACACCAAATTGTCCTTGGGCATGGGCACCACAACTGATTCATCATATATTGATGAATAGAAAACATTTCCTTGCCACAACTTATTTTTTTCTAGGCTTGTCAGCAGAACTTAAAATATGCATTTCACTGAACTTAAATTAGGCCAACTAAAAAAATTTGGTTCAACAGGTCACTAAAAATTTTTAAATTGTTGAGACTTGCATTTTTTACAGTGATGTGAACTATTTACACGTTTACAAAAAAGTTATAATTTCTATCAAGAATGAAATGGCCGTAGTGAGTAGTTGGAAAATATACACAAAGAGATCTGTTACAGATGAAATAACAGTGTTTGGTTGCTGGGAACAATGGGGGTCAGTGGTTGGTTGTTGGGAACAATGGGGATCAGTGGTCGGTTGTTGGGAACATTGGGGATCAGTGGTTGGTTTTTGGGAACAATGGGGATCAGTGTTTGGTTGCTGGGAACAATGGGGATCAGTGGTTGGTTGTTGGGAACAATGGGGAATCAGTGGTTGGTTGTTGGGAACAATAGGATCAGTGGTTGGTTGTTGGGAACAATGGGATCAGTGGTTGGTTGTTGGGAACAATGGGATCAGTGGTTATTTGGGAACATTGAACCTGCCTTCACAACTCTAACCAGCAGCTGTGATGTAAGCTGAGGATTGGTATTGAGTTCAGGATTAGTCACTAAATTAGTCTAAAAATTCCCCAAATCTTGCAACACTGGATAGATGCATGAACCCATATCTTCACCATTTGGGTAGTTTGGGTAGCATTGCATATTCAGAAGCCACAATGGGCCCAAATTAGAACCAGCTGACCTTTGTTTTTTATTCTAGTTCATTTTTCATCGCCTGGACTCCCTGCCAAATTGGTTTCGGTTTCCCCCAAGTATTCTGGCAACCTCTGAAGGGTGTTTGGGGTGCAGCATACCTCCTGGATTGTTTCACTTGTAGCCACGGTTGTAGTCTCATTGGTTGAGGAAATTTTGCACAGTAATGTCTTGGATATGGCAGACAAATGCGCAAACAAGGACTGTCATTTGAAATCCCTGTGCCAGATTTGGAACGTTTGGTGCAGGAGAGATCACAAGCATGATGGCGGTCGTTTACAGCCGCGATTGTGGCATCAGGACGTGGGGATCAAGATTTGGCTGTCCGTGCTCCGTCAGTACTCGGTGTGTTGACAGGAGCTTTCGCGCCTGTCTGGCATGCCAATAATGGAAGGCAATCTGCTGTGAGTGTTTAGATATGGATACGGTTTGTCCAAGGTAATTAGCTTTGGCTAACTCGGGGGATCAAGTCAGAGGCAGTAAAATAACTGGAAGAGACAGATGGTGGAAAGCCTCGTCTCTCTGCTCTGCCCTCAATACGACAGCAGCCACCACCAATTCCGTATCAAATTGGGAAAGTCCTGGCGCGGAATATGCTTTCGTGTATGCATGAAGAAGAAACAATTTCAGGAAATAACAGAGACTGACATGGACTTGAATTTCTGTCACCGTCTTGTCATTGTTTTCCCCCTTCTTTTTAAATAAAGAGTAATGAATAATGAAATTGGTTAGCTGATATTTCGTTCTGTTTCCTGTTAGTCTTTAAATGTGTTACAGGCACAGTGAAGCAAAACAGATTTTAGGGAACTGGCAAAAAGCCACAATTCAGTCTTTTTGTTGTTTAGCAAATTAAATGAGACGGAAAGACATTGAGAGACAGAGAGACACTGACATAGAGAAATACTGAGATACAGATACTTGCAGAGACACAGAGATAACCGAGAGGGGCAGACACACCGCGAGAGCGACAGACACATTGAGAGAGACAGACAGAGAGCAGAAAGTTGAGAGAGACAGAAATCTGTAGCACCAACAAACCCCATGTCTTCAGCATGTTGGCTTTGTCATGTCTGGAGAGATTTTACAGCACCTCTTGTACATTTTGTTGAAAGACAGAGAAAGAAACCGAGAGCAGAAAAGGGAGAGAGAGAGAAACGGATTTAGAGAGAGCTGCTCTGTGTCAGTATGTCCTTGTGTTTGATGTTGAGGACTGAAGGATTGTGGGATTCATATCGGAGGACTACAGGGGCAGGGGGTGAAAGAGGATTTTTTTTTCAGCGAGTCTTTGGAGCCAGGCACCTGGAACTAGGTCATTTTTCCAGAAATAATCAGTGAAGGGAGGGAAGGGTGGATGAGAAGGGTGGTGAGGGTTGATGGGGGTTCAGTATTCTGCTCAGAAACCCCCCCTGCCTTTCTCTCTCTCTCTCTCTCTCTCTCTCTCTCTCTCTCTCTCTCTCTCTCTCTCTCTCTCTCTCTCTTTGTCTCTGCATTTCTATCTCTGCGCTATCTGCTTAAGTTCCACTCTATCACTCCAACTGACAGGCTGTAATTGATCTTTCACAACTGATGATCCAGCAGCTCAGGTGATGTGGAGGAAATTTCTCTTCTGAACATTTTTTTCCCATCTGCACGTACTGGATGCACGGCTCCTTGATTCTTTATTTCTCAGCCGAGATGAAATTGACAGCACTCATAAAAGACATACTCACTATTTTAAAATTTCAACTTGTCAACACTACTGAAATGTTAAAATGACAGCGTTTCTTTGACACTGCTTGGACATGAATTCTTTTTATTTTTTTTTACTCCACATTCAAAAACAAGAATGGGCCTAAAATGGGTTGGGTTGTAGATCATAAATGGACTAAAATGTGAATCTTAGAGTAAAAATCATATAATCACTGATGGGTTGTCTGTAAGGACATTTATGCAAGGGGTCTACAGTGTCAGTGCTTCGTGACGGTCAGGAGGTTTTCAGAAAAGATAAAGTCTTCAGGATGGAGGGATTCGTGTTTTATGGGGACAAGCCATGTCTTATTAAATAATTATTATTAACAAACTGCAGGGCTGATGGAAGTATGAGTGCTGTAATAGTAGACAACATTGAATATAACTCGAAATGGATAAAATTGATGATGTTCAGTAATAAATTAAAAACAATATTTGCCTCACAGCAAGGGTTCGAATGCCAGGTAGGGTGACCTGGGTCTTTTCTGTGTGGTGTTTGCATTCTTGTTGTCCCCGTGTCTGCATGGGTTTCCTCCCGGAGCTCCGGTTTCCTACAACAGTCCAAAAACATGCATGTTAGGTGAATTTGGAGATACTGAAACTCCCCCAGTCGATGAGTGTGAAATATGTAATCGTTCCTGTCATGAATGTAAACGTTGGTCTTTGGCCAATCAGTGTGGTATAAGTTTTAGGAGAACAGTCACCTCCCTGACCACCCCATGATTGGGGCCTGTAAAGAGGAATGTACAAGAACGATATATAATGATGCTAAAAGACTCCACTCGCTTCTCCCATTTTGCTCACTTAAAGGGAAATGCGAATCTCATTTCTTCCTCGCTTTCAATCCACTTCCAGATTTGGATTTTTTTTTTTTCGACTTTGATTCTTCCCGATTCAAAGAGAGTAAAAGAATCCCAATCATTCAGTACGGCAAAGCCGTCTCCTTTTGATAGGCTTAAAAGAGATTCACGCTCGATCGTGACTTTCTGTCAAACGATGCCACGTTAATAAGGCTCCGGGGTGCTGCGGTTCGTACGTCGCTAATTCCGTGATTGTGGCAGCACATTGTCTCAGAGGGGAGAAACGGAAGGCAGAAAGCGCATCTCAGCGGAGCACAATGCCGCCAAGTGACAGCAGGGACAAAGGCAGAATCTTCCGTTTAACAGCGGCTGTGTGAAACCTGCTTCCTCCGGACGCCTTTCTCACACTTCACTATCTTCATTCAGCGGCGTCACCTGTGCAGGAATCTGCAGCAAATTACGCAGTCTGAGTTCACCGTTTGCATCGAGTGGCGCATTCACACAACTGAAAACGACTTTTTGTTTCGGAACCTGTTTAAGTAGAGCTGATTGTGACGGGAGCTTAATAGGAGCTTTGCCGGGAGTTTGCTGGGTAAAAAAGGGTAAAATGTTCAGTGTTGGAACGAGATAAATGAAAAGAAATAGACGCGTAGACAGTTGCGCATCACTCCAGATGCTAGTAATGTCATCATCATGCCAGCTGTATGAGGGCCTCGTTTGCGCTTCAAATCCATGCCGAGTGACAGTGACTTCTGAAAGATAATTTATTGCTTTTGTGTCCCCCAACCCAACCCCCCTTCATCCCCACCCCCCTTCGTTCCTTGCTTTCCCACACGTTTACCGTTGCCTGCTTCAGGAAGTGACGGATGCCGAGGGCATTGTCTCCCAGGACGGCTCTGAAAATGAATTGTCTTGTTTTTCAGTAGCACAGGCTTGAACGATGGAAAGCAGCAGCAAGCGATTAGTTATGAGTGGGCTCCCACAGGGCTGCACTTTAACGATAGATATTTAGTTCCCCCAAATCGCATTTTAAAGGTCTGCCGATGATCCACCGGCACAGGTTTAAGACATTTAGAAAAACGGTAAAAAAAAACCGCTGCGTTTATAATTTTTTTTCTTTCCCTTGGAAGTGGTTCCAGACTTGAAATGACTTTTACAGACTCCGGTTGTTTAGTTAGGATTGCAGATTTATGGTTTATATCGCTGAATGTTGCACATTATTCCTCCTAAATGGAAGTGCCATAGTGCTTAAACATGACAAAGAATTTTCAACTCTGAAGAGAACTATGTTTCAGACTTTAATAAGCAATAGAGCAAGTTTTGTTCCAGTTCCTTCATGACTGTGTGGTTTGGCTGCTCCTTTTGTTGTTGATCTTGTAGCTTATAATTCTGAATATTTAACTAAATGCACTTGATGGAAGTAATCTTTTGATATTCCTCCCGATCCTGTGAGCCAGTGCCAGAGTAGCCAATCGCAGACGAGTGTTAGCTCATGTGTAGTCTCACAAGCCAGAATTTCATCCAGAGAGTTTGGTATGTTTTGTCGATAAACGCAGCCAAGAACCACCTACGAGCAACCACAGACACAGTGTTCTTGTACAGTCTCAGAAATAAATGTACTACACTGTACTTTTCCTTGTCATTTAATGTGCATTGTTAGATGTGTGTGTGTGTGTGTGAAGGGTCTTGTTGTCCAACTGTGCATGTTTCCATACTTTCCATATATATTCCAACTGATAGATAATAAAGATACAAACAAGTGCCATTGATACCCTGGTACCACTCCAGTGGCAAAGGAAAATACACTGTGGTACCTTTATTTGTGACAGTGTACGTATCAGTGAGAACTAGTTCACTGGCCACAAACTTCTTAAAGAATTTTTGTTTTGAAAGTTTGGTTTGTTCCTGGATTGAATTATGTCAGTTTTACTTGATTTGCCTATTCTTTGAACTTGAAGTCCAAAATCATAATCATCAAGCAGATTAGATTACACACGTATAAGCAGTATACACTGAAGTACGGAGAGGAATTGGTGCCAAATTAAAAAGCAGTCGGTGCAGTGCCAAAACGTGAAATGCAGAACACACTATGTATTGTTTTTCCATCGTGACACGCAGAATACGTGCCAGAATGAAAAACCAAACCACTATTACATTGTTTTTCACATCGCTTGTCCTCTTTAAAGAAAAACAATACACGATGATTTACATTTTCAATATGACATGCTGATTTCGTGTCACAGTTAAGTACAAAACTCCACGGAGTCGCCTCACTGAAATGCAATGCACATGAGTATGCATTTAAACAGTGACATGCGGAAAAAGTGCCACAATGAAAAGTAAAAGGTCCATTACATTTGTTTAATGTCACTCGGCCTCTTAACATTAAAACAATGCGTGTGGATTTGCATTTAAAGAATTAAATGCTGAATTCGTGTCAGAATTCAAAAGAAAGCACCTTAAAATGCGGTCAGCTCAACTGCATTGTATTCCTCTGCGTGGCGCTGTGAACGTGCCAAAAAGAAATGCAAAGCACGCGATTGTATTTCAAAGACCGTGTAAACGTGCCAAAAGGAAATGCAAAGCACACGATTGTTTTTTGAGGAGTAGTACAATTCGTGCCAAAATGAAATGTAATCACTGTCCAATCAGAATCCTGTAGTGGATTTAGGCGCGTGGTTGAGAAGAAATTTCTCTGTCTTTTCACAACAGAGTAAAAGAGGAAATAAACACTATAATTATACAAATTGAGGATGGTGCAGTTACAGACAACTACGTGCTTTCCAATGATGAGTGGGTTTTAGAGAACATGTCGCAAGTCCGTACAGTAAGTGGCGAAAACTTGATGAACATCTTCAGGCTCCAGCAGTACAACCGCAAGCAGGACACTTGAAAATACCTGTCCACTCAGCAGTATAATTAGAAAGCCACTCTTTCACTCTGTTGTGAAAAGACAATTTCTCTGGATTAATTTACAGCGATTTCTTCTGACTGGTTTCTCAGCCACACCCTTAAATCCAGTAGAGTGTTCTGATTGGACAGCGATTACATTTCATTTTGGCACGGATTCTTTAAATGCAAATGCGCACACATTGTTTTTCTGTTAAGAGAGCGAGTGACATTAAATAAATGTAATGGATCTTTTACTTTTCACTTTGGCACTTTTTCCGCGTGTCAGTGTTTAAATGCAATCTCAAGGTTTACGATTTTGCCGGAATTCTTGTAGCCACAGTACACCCTTGAAATCTGTCTATGGAAGCTTGTAGAGTTGTTTACACTGTGAGAACGGCAAATTATCACGATTTTGCATGTTTCAACACGGTTTAATAGTTGGAGCACGTGAGACGGGTCATAGCATTTCGGAGGTAGAAGCAAAGTTTGGATTTTCACGTATGAGCATTTCAAGGGTGAAGCGTGACTACAAGAATTCCACCAAAACCTCGAACTTATGACAGCATCGTGGCCGTAAAAAGACTCTGGGTGAACGTGAACAGCGTCGGCTGGCAAGAATCGTTTCACATGATAGGCGTGTAACACTGTCTCAAGAAACATCGTAATTCAATACTGGGACCTCAACAAACATCAGCGTGAGGACTGTGCAACGTTCCCTACAAGATCCTGTGTGGGACCTACCAAGTACTAACTGGTTTTCCAGTTTTTCTGGTACTTCAGTGTACAGTTCAGGTTCTGTACATGTGCACCTACTGATCAGAGGGATATTATATATTATAATGTCTGGTTGTGAGCTTACGAATGTGGAATAGCGCAGTCCATCAGTCAAGTGATGTTGAAGGCATCAGCCTTCAACCTCCTGCCCTGTAGTCGTCATGCGATAAGCGAGATCTGGATCTGAGTAAAAATTCAAACATTTAAACAGCTACGTAAAATCGCATGTATGTTGTCCGGTCGTTTTATCGGAAGAGACCACGTCTGTACTTCGTGTTTGTGTTTGTGCGAGGGATGTTTGCAGGGCGTCGTCCATGGTTGAATGGACTCGGCTCTGTGTTTGCCCTCTGACTAATCACC
This sequence comes from Scorpiodoras heckelii, assembly GCA_028566435.1. Lineage (NCBI taxonomy): Eukaryota > Metazoa > Chordata > Actinopteri > Siluriformes > Doradidae > Scorpiodoras > Scorpiodoras heckelii. The sequence continues at coordinate 13,021,948 of JAOVVH010000038.1, forward strand.
TATTTACTCACCCGGCGACTGCTGGCCTTCGTCGCTGCCTGGTTTCTTTTTTTTTTTTTCATCACACCGAACCAAGAGAGTGACCTTGAGCTTTTAATAGCTGAAAACAAACGACGCAGACGCTTTATTCAGGCTGCCCATGAGCGCTTCCTCTACATCATGACAGCCCCGGCCATGCATGAGAACGTTTGTGTTCAGTAATTATTGGATATCACCTACGGTTTGTTGTGATCAAACAGTTGACGCATGTGAAGTATACTAATGAGTTAAAGCTCCATTGTGTTATATTTACAGCAGTGGAAAAATGTTTTCTTGAATTTAGCGTTAAACGTTTCTGCTGTGTGTCGTCTGATGAGTGGGGCCACACACACTCAGTGACACACACTGCTTTTTACCACCACCTTGGGACTTAATCAGGCTTCACTAGCACTGAGTGAAAGTACATTCTCAGACCCCAGATCCCTGAGGAGGAAACCCATCAAGCCACCGAGGACCCCCTCTTTCTGTTGGTCTGTCTCTTTGTCTCTCTCTCTCTCTCGCTCTCTCTCACACACACACACACACACACACACACACACGACACACTTGCAGCATGACTGCCATTTCTGCCCCACCCTGTACATTAGATATTCATAACCTTCCTAATCCTGCATCTTAGTAGGACCTGACCGCTTTAGAATGGTTACTGAAACCAATTTCAGGGAAGTAAATATTCTGAAACCAATATACACTGAAATATGAGAAAAAAAACTGGTACTGGAACTTATGCAAAATACACAGCAATGCCACCTATACACATCATTGCTTGCATCTGACAGTGCGTAGATATCTATGGAAGCTTCTAGAGCTATTTTCCTCTGAGAAAATGGCAAGTTATTACGATTTTGTGATTTTTAACGTGGTTTAATAGGTGGAACTCATGAGATTTCGTGGAGATCGTGAGCATTTCAAGGGTGTACTGTGACTACAAGAATTTTGGCAAAACCTCAAACTTACGACAGCAAAGACTGGGTGAACGTGACCAGCGTCGGCTGGCAAGAATCGTTGGGGCGACAGCAAACTTCAGCATAAGGTCTGTGCAACGTTCCCTCCAAGATCCTGTGGGGACCTACCAAGGATTAACTGGTATACCAGTTTTTCTGTTAAGTTAACGATTAAACATATGCAAAATCTTTCATCTTAACTAACAGCTATTATAATTTTAATTTTAAGAAATATGGTGTGCATGTAAAGACTGTAGTAGTGAAGTGGGATGTGGAAGTTTGAGCCTTTACATAACAAGGTATAGGCTAGTGAAATGCTAGACTTTTGGTAGTTCTTGAGATATTGAAATGTCAATTGTAGTGGACAAAATTTTTACAAAATTTGCAGTGCGTCTAAAGAGTGTGGTAGTGATGTGGGGTGTGGAATTTTGTGAAGTTTGAGAAAAGATATAGGCTAGTGAAATGCTAGATTTTTGCTTTGAACATTATTCAGTACTGGTGCTAATCCACTAATCAATCGTAATGAACTAGGGTAATGTGCCTCCTTAGAGGTCAACTTGCCATATTAATTTAATCATTTTTGTCAAAATGGTTTTTGAGCTATTGCCCAAAAAAATGCTTTGAGCCTTCAGGGGGCACTAGCATGAAGGGCAATGCACACCTAGGGACACACACACAAAAAAAAAAACTTTTCCCAAAACTACATGCCTGCCAGCATTAGCAGAAGTGAAATACGCATCCCAAATTGTAAAATTGATGCTTGAGCTGTTCAAGATATTGAATTGTGTCAGTTACAGCGCCCTCTATGGATGAAACGTTACCCAAATTGGTGTATGTTTAAAGAATATAGTAGTGATCTAGGGTGCGAAAGTTCAGAATTGTAGCTTAAGCAGTTCTTGAGATATTGAAATGTCAATTGTAGTGGAAGAATTTTTTACGAAATTCGGTGTGCATCTAAAGAATGTAGTCGTGATGTGGAGTGTGGAAGTTTGAGACTTTACATAACAAGATATTGGCTAGTGAAATGCTGGAACTTGCCGTAAAAATTTCAATTTTTGGCAAAACGGTTTTTGAGCTATTGCCCAAAAAAGTGCTTTCAGCCTACCCCACCTAATAGGGTGCTACCACGAAGGGCAACACGCACCTAGCGACACAAGAAGAAACAACTTTCGCTGTGGCGCTCATACTAATGACTACGAATATATTTCTTAATCATTTCGATCCTTCAGAACGCAGTAAATACTTGTTTCTTTTCCTAATTATTTTTTAATACCGATACAGTTCCAGTATTACTGTGCAAACCAGTTCTGAGAAAATCTTTTACCATTACAGATGGAATATAATCCCCCGAAGAAACGTGAGGTTTTATATCTGAACTGTTTAGCCAACCTTCGGTTTTATTCCCGGCTGTTACACGGACTGAGACACCCGTCTCCCCGCACCGAGATGTATTAGAAAGAGGAGGGGGTTCATGTGCCAGAGCTTTACTAGGCTTTAGGAGGTGTTAACAGTGCCGTGTGTTTGCTTTACATCATGGCTATGCTTCTGAGATGTTTGCTTAGTCGCTCATAACTGTTTGTTTTGCTTCCTTTCTGGGCAGCAAGTACCACTCTGGTGAGAAAGAGGGAGGGAGCGAGGGAGTAGAGAAAGAGTGGGACGGAGCAAAGGAGCAAGCGGAAGAATAGCTATGAAGCGGTTGAGCGTGTCTGCTTCCTCTCACGCTCTGTGTTCATATGTTTTAAAACCAGGCTGAGATCATAAAATGTCCGGCTAACCTAAACATCCTTATCAGTGGAATGTCTAAGGGACAAAGGAAAGGTTTAAAGAGAGGACACGAACGAGACTTGGGGGGGGGAAATGTTTAAAAAAGCAGCAGTGTAACTACTTTTACTTTTAACTACTCTTGTATTTTGTGACTAAAATACAAAAACAATCTGAAATAATTGTATTTAATTATTTCTATTTTGGAATATGAAACAGAAAGGAATCTGCAACTATACAAATTATTATAAATTTATTATTTATGCATTATTATTAATGATTAATATGAATTCATTCATAATTTGTAGAATAATGTTATGATAGATAATCTGTTATTATATCAAATAATTAAATATATTATTATTATTATTATTATTATTATTGTTTTTAATAATTATTCACATATTGTAAATCATTTATAACTATAATTTGTTTTTCTGCATTAAAAGTTTTAATCATTTTAACTTCTAACTATGACAAACGTCAACTCTACTTTTAATCTTCTGGTTTAAATGTAGTACTGAAGGAACAACGCCAGAGCGAAGACACCGAAATTCCGTCACATTTCATATTGACACTGACCCCCGAGCCCCTTGTGCCTCCCCAGACGGAGCACAAAATCTCAGTGTGATTCTCCTTTTTTCCCCCCTCGCTTCTCATTCTTTTGACATTTGGACACCGGAGACGTCTCGGTGTTTGCCGTGACTGTGATTAGTGAACGCTTCATCAGCTCCAGGCCTCAAACCGCCTGGATTGAGTTCGTTACCCTAGGAGAGGCGTCCTCACGCCGGAGACATTTACAGCCCCCCAGAGCCCCACTCACTCCCAGCCACCCCCC
>JAOVVH010000038.1:13034646-13047906 GCA_028566435.1 Scorpiodoras heckelii
GCACACACACGCGCACACACACACACACACACACACACACACACACACACACACACACAGTCATATATCTCACATCTGGTTGCAATTAGGCCTTGTTGTAGTTACACACACTGAAGTAGCTTCACAGATTCTTCCTGCTTCTAAATCGTCCAGCATTTTTCCAAACCTTTGCAAACGTCTGATCCTGAGCAGGAGGAGCGCTGGGAAAAGCTGGAAAAAAAGTGTGTGTGTGTGTGTGTGATGGAGGAGCAGGCCCCAGGTGTAAAACAGTAATTATCACCTGCAGCTAAGACTATCATTTTTCAGCAGGAGTGAAGCCTCTCTCTCTCTCTCCTTCTCACTCTCTCTCTCTCTCTCTCTCTCTCTCTCTCTCTCTCTCCTTCTCTCTCTCTCTCTCCTTCTCTCTCTCTCTCTCTCTCTCTCTCTCTCTCTCCTTCTCTACCCCTCTCTCTCTTTCTGTCTCTCTCTCTCCTTCTCTACCCCCCCCCTCCTCTACCTGTCTGTCTTCTTTGTTCACTTCTTCAGGTCAGCACACAGCTTAGAGTAAAATACCACTTTTGATTACACATTATACAAGTTGGCCTTAATGTTACCTTTTAGCTTTCTAGCAAGTTCTCAGCTGTTATTAAAAGTGCTGAACTGAGTAAAGACAGTAAACTGGTGTAATGTAGTGAACAACCTGAGCTTTAGCAGTACAAATGTATCTGTCTGTGAAAGGAAAAAAGTATAAATGAAGTTAGCAAAGACCGATTAAAATAAAAAAAGAAAAAAATAGAAGAAAAGGAAAATTGTACTAAAATAATTGAAGAATAAATTATAAAGAAAATAAGGAAAAAAGTTTTTTAAAAAGGATCATTCAGTAAAGATAGAATGGAAAAGCAATGAAAGGCAAAACAAAATGAAAACAGAATAAAGGATAAATAAGGAAAGTACAGAAGAAGGTAAATAGGAAACGTTGTGTTTCTTCTTTATTGCAGGAACAAACCCGAGCTTTGTCTATAGAAATATCAGTGTGTGTGTGGAAGGAAATAAGGGAGGGAGGGAGAGAGGGAGGGAGGGAGGAAGGACGGAAATGAAGAAGGAAGGAAGGAAGGGAGGAAGGAAATGAAGAAAGGATGGAAGCAAGAAAGGTAGGATGGGTGGAAGAAAATAAGGAAGGATAAAGAAAGAATAAAGAAAAAGATGGAAAGAAAAAAAAGTAACAGTTAAGTTTAAAATGAAACTAGAAGAGGGTAAATAGGAAACATTTTGTTTCTTGTTCATTGCAGAAACATACCTGAGCTTTGTCTATAGAAATATCAGTGTGTTTGTGGAAGGAAGGAAATGAGGAACGAAGGAAGGAAGGAAATGATTAAGTAAGAAAGGAAGGATGGAAGGAAGAAAGTAAGGAAGCCTGAAAGGAAGGATGGAAGGAAGGAAATAATGATGGAAGAAAGGAAGGAAAAACTGAATAAACAACGACATGAAGAATTGAGGAAAATTAAAGAAAGAAAATAAGGGAAGAAAGAAAAATAAACATTCATTAAGAAAAAAGATTGAAAGAGAAATTAAACAAGGAATAGTAAAAAAAAAAAAACTTTATGAATGAAAATGCACAGAAAAATAAAAGCAAATATTAGGGGAAAAAAAAAAAAGAAACATTCAGGAAAATAAAAAGAATGAACAATTCTAACAAATGATAATAAAACAATAAATAAAGTAACAATACATTGTATAAAGATGAGATTGTGTATGTACAGAAAAAGAACAAAAATAAAAATAATATAAAATAAATAAATAAAATTAAAAAATTAAAAATAAAAAACAGCAATAATAATCCATTATTTTGTTCACTGTCTCTTTCCATTTCAGTTTTTCCATTTTTTCCTGTTGTTCTCCTCTTTTCCATTATTTTCACCATTTCAATTGATTTTTACTTTTTTTTCCTTCTCTGTCTCTTTCTCTTTGTATCTCTAATTTGTTCCATTTTTCCATTCTGTGCCTCTCGCTTTTGTTTACACGCTTATTCTTTCCACTTTTTCCACCTTTTCTTCATCTTTCAATTGATTTCACTGTAATGCTCTCTCCCTCACTCTCCATCGCTCTCCCTCACTCTCACTTGCTCTCTCTCACTCTCTCATAAACACGTTTTTGCACTCCTCCTCTTCCGCCCCTCTCTCTTTCGCTCTTTAGCCAGGTGTGAGTTTTCAGAGGTTTTTTCCCCCTGGAGGCCTGAAGAGCTTTGTTGACGGAGTGTGATTGTTTTGAAATGGAGAGTCATCAGGCGCTCGTCGTCGTCGAATCTGCTGCCCTGTGATTGGCCTGCAGGTCGATAACGGGCGGGTTTCACACAGAAGTGTTGATTGAAAGGACATGCAAAAACATCCCCGGCACATACACTTAACCCACAGATAAACGGCCTTGCTTATTTAATCACTCCATTCGTAAAAGCAGCGGTTTTGACCTTAACTCCTGAGCCAATGCCGTCTCTGTGTTTATTCCTTCACAGCGATGGCTGCTAACCTCTGCGTTTGTCCACCGTCGCCCTGAAGTCAGCCCGGCCTGACAAGGCCCTGAATTAGATCACACGGCTTCCAGATGGCTGCAATTGAATTATTTAGCACAGAAGAAAAAGCTATTCAGGTCAGGCGGTGCAACATAGGACGAGGTGAAATAGTGTGTGCAGCTCTGTGTGTTTTTACTGGGGCTTCGGGGCGAATAAATTGCGGCCAGGCCCGATCGTAAAAGGTCAGTCGTTTGGGTTAGTGTGTTTATAGTGTGATGGAGAGAGCAGAACAAAGACGAATGGACATTTTCTGTATCTACTTAAAACACCAGCGGAAGGAAAAAAGGTGTTTTGTTTTTTGAAACCATAATCTTACCGAACTTTTGAAAAAATGAAAGATTTTGTATCATTTATCATTTTTGGTTTATTTTTAATCATGTGGAAGCCATCAAAGACATCAGTAATGGCAAGGTTTACAAGTTCTTCAACAAGATATGAAGAATGTCTGGATTTTTCTTATGTTTCACACATTGCTTAGTGTAAAATACTAAAATATATCAGCTTAGCAGCATAAGCTGAGATGGCCGACTAAATAATCATCGCACTGTGCTAGTTAGCTTAGTTTAAAAGACCTAAACATTACCTCTGTATCAACATGTACTAAATAAAACTAGCAGCCAAGCTTAGCTAGCTGATATCAGACTCGCTGTCATATCTAAATGTATCTAAATGTAATATCCTGTACAGCAAGTAAGAAAACAATCATAATAATGGCACAGAGGATTTATTAACATGAAAGACAGTGATAAAGTGACACGGATCAACAGAGAAATGAGTTTGGATCAACAGATGAGAGGAAGTTTGCTAGCTGAGTTTGCTAGACTTCTAGCTAACATTAGTATGTCAGGTTTACAAGTGTTACTCAAAGGTTGAACTGCTTCCACCTCGAGAATTTTTGAACCCGAGAATTTCATCATAAGAACAAGGATTTTCTTTCCTGTCCTGTAATTTCGGGAATCGTTTTAGTTCCCGTTTCAGAGAAGGCTCTGAAACTTGCTAATTTGTCGATCACACGTCGAACACACAGCCGTTACAGTTGTCTTTTGATTCCTAGTGGGTTTGTAACGGTAAAGGAATTTTTACAAAATTTAGTTTGGGTTAATATTTAGGCGTACAGTACTGTTATTCAAACCAGCTACTTAGCTTTAGGATAGCTGCTTTATTGCGCTTCATGCTAAGCACTGGTTTAAAAGGAAACACTAGTGGTGATGTTATGTTGTAAAGTCTGTTTAAATTTGCTGATTACATTGAAATTGATTTCCATCCATTGTTTTTGTGGCCCGGGATCCATTTCTCATCCAGCTGTGGAAAAAAAATAAGTGCTGATAGTCAGAGGATTTAGGATTAGCTTAGCCTGATTTAAAGACCTCAGGCTAAATTTCTAAGGGTTGTAGCTAAGACTCTGTTTAAATTTTCATCTCTCTCTCTCTCTCTCTCTCTCTCTCTCTCTCTCTCTCTCTCTTTATCTCTTTGCCTCTCTGAGAGGAGTGAGTGGGGGATAGAGACAGAGAGAGAGAGAGAGCGAGAGAGAGAGAGAAAGAGATGTCACGCTCTCTTACTTCTTAAGGAAACAGCAGATATTGCTCCTCCGCCATATGGACTGAGCGATAGAGCCGGGCTGTAACGTATGGAATGCCTGTCATGTAGTTTTATGTGTCTGAACTGAAAGAGGGAGGGAGAGGAAGAAAGGTGAAAGATAGAGGGATGATTATGGGGAAAATGAGAGCGTGAACATGGAGAGCGAAGATGATGAGCAAGAAGGCAAAAGCCACCTGGCCTCTCTCAGTCTGGGGCTAATGATTTTGTCAAGGTTTCAGGTTTCAAGGCCACAAAAGGCCAAGCCAAACACAATAAACACGGCCTGTCATAAATTTTAATCAACCCACCACTGTTTATCCGTGGAGCTTAAAACCAGCATGCAGGTTTTATGATTTGTAAATCAGAACAAGTGCCTGCCCGTGCGCTTATCTTTATTAGATTGAGATGGTCGACTTTCATGACTGCAGTTGACTTGTTTATTCATGGATTTTGTTAGTTTTTTTGGCTGGTTTGTACAAAAAAGATTGAATTAGAATACAGTCCAACCGTAGAGCCATGAAATAGAGAGTTAAAATTGTTAATCAAGGGCTGAACTGCTTTCACAACCAGAACCTTTTCAGCAACTCAAGGAAGTTTTTCATCATAGATATTGTCATAGAGTCAAAGTAGTAGATACTCAACCTTGCTAGCTGGCCAAACACAAGCTTCTGCTGAAAAAATTTCAATAATTGACATGATTACAATTTGTTTCTGTTGATAAAAACTGTTTATGGATCCCTATGGAATTATTCATAAGGGTAATAGGACTTTTTAGGATTGTAAAAGGTCCTAATGGGTTAACATAGAAAACGTAAGAGGTGGTTACTGGTTTTCTAATGGACTTCAGTGGTTTTACAGAAATCTGATGGTCTCTCATGCTGGTCTCTCATGTTTATATACTCTGTTTAATGGTGTCTCCAGAGGAAAAGTGAATAACACACTGAATACATCTTCAAAAGCAAAGAAACGTTTAGATCTTGATTGGAAAACGCCAAGAAACCGTTTGACCTAATGGAAGCAAAACAATGTTTCTAATGATTTTTTTTTGTCAGCAGGGAGAATAAATTGACCCAGCTATCTGGAGTTCTTTAAAGTAATCATAATATACAGACTAGACATACAGCAGAGTGATGTGGAATATGACTGCTGTATATATTGAGAGAAAGAGCAAGAATGAAGTGTAATAAGCATACCAGATGTCAAAGTTGTAGCTTAAGCAGATATTGAGATATTGGAATATCTTTTGCAGCACAGTTGTTTTTAGATGTTCACCAAATTTCTTGGAATTTCTTGAAGAAATTTGGTGTACAGAATGTGGTAGTGATGTGGGATGTGAAATTTTGGTGGTTTGAGCCTTATATCACAAGATATTGGCTAGTGAAGTACTAGATTTGAACATTACTCACTAGGTGGCGCTACTCCACAAATGAGCTAGGGTTATGCGGCTCCTAGAGGCCAAGTTGTTATAAAAAGTTCATAATTTTAAGCAAAACAGTTTACGAGCTATTGCTCAAAATTTGTTTAAAGCCTACACCACTTCAGGGGGGCGCTATCACAAAGGGACACAAAACTTATGTTCCATAGCAGACCCATGGGGCTACAACCAGACCAAGTTTCACGTGGATTGGTAAAGTCTACGTATATGGTATCAGTGAAGAAAAACTGGTAAATTTGAGTAAATGAAGGAAAGGAAGAAGAAAAATGTTTCTGACAAAAACTAAGTGGTAGTTTGAAAGAGTTTAAAATGCAAGTATACAAACCTTATATTAAAATATGTTCCAATGCACTTTTCTGAAGAACTCAAGAACTGATCAAAGCTTGTTTAGGATAAAAAGGTTCCAGTAGATCCTTGGTGTGGCTCAACCTCATAGCCTTCCAGTCGCTAGCACAAAATCTGAACTATGTAGTTGCGCTTTGTTTGTAGATAATTATACTTGGGATAATTGTGGCTATTTTGTCCATATTAAACAAATAGCAGCCTGGCACTATAAATTCAGTCGGCTGCGTCAGAGCCTTGTTAAGCCGAAGGGCACTCCAGCATAGCGCAAGAGCTATTAATTGTGTTTGCTTTCAAACATGGCGACATGATTGTTGTTTGTCCTTGCTGATACTGTACATGTGTAATCATTTGTCTCGGCTGCCGAGTCGGTGAAGTGGCGAAGAACGCCAGATAAACCAGGACACTGTGAAGATTTAATGTTGATTTAACTAATGCGTAGTTATCTCAGAGCAGTGCCCCGTCCACCAGAGAATCTCAGTGTTGATTGTTTAATTGTCTGATGCCGTTGGTATAAGTATGAGTATGCATTTGAGACGCCAGGCTGAGTTTGAACTAAATGAGTGAAGTACTTAGTGACAATTAGCGCACGACAACTCCGTGAGGCCCTGCTGTGCCTGAATGGACTTATTTATCAGCCGCTTATAATAAAGATTGTGGCAGAGAGCAGGCATGACCCAGATAATGTGGACATGGAAGTGAGATTGCGCTTATTTTTCTCTTCTTCTCTCAAACAAGCACTGGAGCGAGTGAAAATACAGTCGCTGTCTAAAAGCGAAATTTCCTTTCACCAGCTAGGAATATCTCGGTAAATAGTTTGAGCGTGTGTTGCTTGACATACAACAAACGTAGCCCTTTTTGATCGATGTGGAAGGGGTTCTTGAACCGCTTCTGTTCAGGATTCTTGGAACGTTGGGTCTATTTAGTGGACCGGCCCATATTTTGAACAGTTTTGAAAGGAATCATTGTAAACAAGGTTACGTCATCTACAGTGGGTGTCGCGCAATGCCTGGGCGACGTAAAAAGTAGTATCAAAATCACGGGTTACCTGCGCGATTTTGTTGTTATTTAAGAGGTTTATTTTTATACAAGAAACCAAACATCGATCAACTATTAAAGATAAAGATTAAGTTTCGTGCAAAGCGACTGGTATGCAAGATGCTTTTATTTGCGGACATATAGCTAAAATGAGTGTAAAGGAAACTCTGAGTCAGCCAATAAGTTCTTAATTTGTCATATTATATGGAACAAGGCATTGGGTGGGGGGTATTTCATCACAGACCAGTGTACCCTTTCCCCCCCCCAATGATTTCTCACTTCCAGCCTGTAGATTATGACACGCCCAGTACGGTTCACGCTGAAAAACCTGCTGTTTTTTATATCCAGCTGGGGACGAATTTTTCAGGTTCCGAACCAATTGATTTTTGGTCGAAATGCTCCAAAAGGTTCAAAATTAGGTTGAACGGAAACCGAACCCATTTGAGTGAACCGTTCTCATTCGGTAGCTGTTATTACTCTGAGGCACCTGTATTTTGATTTTATATTATATTAATTCAACATTTCTTTCTATGGAAGATTGTGTTAAGGGATATGGTTCTGTTGGTTATGTGTCATCTACACCGTGTTCCTCTTTCCACCGACGTGGTGCTGGTGATAGCTCTGGGGGTGCTTCAGGGAGCTACGAAACCTTTTTAAGAACCAGTTTACCAGTTTACGAACCAAACCAGCATGTTATGAGATGTGGGATTTCCCTGACAGATGGTGGTGGTGCTCAGTGGTTATAGTGTTGGGCTACCCATGGTACAGGAGATTGTGAGTTCAAATCCCAGCACTGCCAAATCTGTGGTTCAAACTCTGGGTTTCATTCAGATTTCCTGCTTCCGTCCTCCTCCAAACACTTCCAAGTTAAGCAACTTTTTTTCTCAGTGCACACCTCTACCCCGGATCCTCTACTGTCTTGAGTTCTTGGCTCCTAGATGTTGTGGTAGAAAGGTGTTTCACCACCTGCTCTGCTTATGTCTAAATACTTAGTTGTAGTATCACTGTGCATCTGAAACACTTCAGATAGTAAAGTGTTTCTCCGTGCGTGTTGATGATACAGCCAGCAGTTTGCTTTATGTAGCATGGTTTTACCCTGATGCTGCTGCTGTTGCTTTGGCAAAGCCGACATCATCCTGAGCTGCCCTACTAAAATGCCTTGGGTGAACACAGGAGTTAGGCTTTAAAAACCTGAAGCCTTTTCATATTTCAGAACATTGTGAAGGAGTCAAACCAGGTTAACAGTGCTGTGAGATGACTTAACTCACCCAGGAGTTCCCCTACTTTCCTCCCTCCTGCTAGGATAAACACAGGAGATCCACTCCAAACACGGCGACGGTGGTGTGGCAGCTCACACAGTGTGCACGTGCATCTGTTTGTGCATGTCTGCGTGTAATAGTGCAAGGATGTGCAAAACCAACATGCAATTTCCTGCACAGTTAAATCCCAGATTAAGTGCAGTTTGATGTGCCTCAGGAAAAAGGGGTTAACAAGCTTAGAGTGGAATTCAGGACACCTCGTTTAAGGGATCATTGGCACAATTTTCCTTTCTTCAATTCGGCTGGAATGCAAACACTGCACTTCAGGAGATCTGGAATGCTTCAGTATCCATCAGTCTTTGACTCTATTTGCTCATTCTTTCGGTGAGCATTTTGACATCTCCTTGGCCTACCCCTAGGCACCTGGGCAGCAGGTTGGAGCGATCACCAAAGCCTGACTGTGCTATGCTTTGTGACAAGCGTTTGAAAGTGGGTGAGTTGCTCTTTACACCCACTGGCCTTGGTGTGACAGCCAGTCAGAGGTCTGAATCCAATTCCCAGATGAGCTGAGACACTGAATGATCTGGCCCTGCTCCAGTTCTCCAGCGTATTCATTTCACCGCTACTTCCTTTTTCTTGACGACATGTCCAAGTGAGCTTCAAGAATTGCATTTCTCGCGTCCAGGCATGCAAATAAACTAATCTTGATGGTGTGTAAATCCACTCTTTAATCCTTGTTTATGCTTCCTCTGAACTCGTTGAGAAGCTCCCCAAGCAAAACCTCTGAAATCCTGAAATGTTTAAGGTTTTTCAGAAGAGTACAGTTCATAAATACCTGCAGGCTAGATGTAAAAGAGTCCATGAGAGTCCATATTTTGTTATTTTTTTGCTCTTTTTATTTTTTTCAAAATACAGCAGCACACTTTGAGTTTCATCTTATCTGATAGAAAGGCTGTAAGATTTTGGAGGTTGAAATCTCAGAAAGATTCCTGACAAAGCCAGGTGTTAAACATTGGTGACTTTGGTCATGTGATCAAAACGGCTCTTTTCTGTTGAAGCTGTCAAGCAAACAATAACTCAAAGGATTCCAGATGCATATTGTGAAGGCTACAGAAGAAAGAAGAAAGCAATGACGGGATGTTTACATCTGATGGAAATTTTGCATCTTTTGATGCATCATTTTGCATTTTTGAAATCTAGAATTAGTAGATAATCTACTAATTGTATAAATATTGTGTCTAATTTGGATTAGGTCTCAGACAACAGCTCCTGAAACATGTAAATTATGTCAACATGTCTACCAATTAACAGCCCTTCATATACGTAGGCCGGGTACTCCGGAGGAACTACAACACTTTGAATCGCTCTGGACTTTCCCAACCTGACTTGTTCACCCTTTCTCAAGCTCTTTTTTTTGACATTCCATAGCTTTCGGGAACTCGTCCAGAAAAGCCAGTCTTTCTCCTTATGGCTAATTTAACACATGGTCAACGTGCTAAAGATGTTGCAGTTTCACCAGACCATGACGGAACTTTTATTTTCAGCCTGTAATTGTGGTGCAAACGGATATCCGAAACCCAGCAGAAAATGATAATTGATAGGCGGTTCCTGATGATAAACATTCCACGTTTTTCCCAACGTTGTAATTACCGCATTGTAAAGCGCTAGCATATTTGAATAGCTTGAAGTAATTGGTGTTTTAGTGGAGCTGGGTGGAAGTGCCATGTGGATTGTGAAGGACATTATGGGCAGTGTAGCGGGTTGGGAGAAACTCCCCAGAGCTTGTTGGTGGTTGAACACACACTAATCTTTTTGATGAGCCAGTGTATTGGTGTAGCGCACCACCCAAGAAAGCCTGCTCTACTGAGGACAAATGTGTAATCATGTAGCAGGTGGTGAAACAAAGGCTTGCTGAGAGATATTTACTTAACCTCTTATGCAGCGTAAAACAATTAAATCACATGGCTGGACATTTAGGAATGATCAGGATTCTGTGTGAACGGCTCGCGAGCCAACTAGGCTTTTGCACAGATTGTTAATTTCCTTTACTGATACATTTCCCGTTCCAGCCCCGAATCCCCCCATGCCTCTTAAAACTGCAGTCATACGCCGAAATGAAACACTAGCATGTCTTTTCGCAGATTGTTGCTGTGTGTGTGTGTGTGAGATGCTCATTCACACACTCCATAAATCCCCTTTCTCATGACTCTTAATGCAGAAGAATCCTATTAGCTACATATGTGCATTTTGGAAAAGCATTAATCATTCGACATTGTTAAGAACAGATTGTCTTGTACTGCCCCCCCCATTCCTCCCAGGCACTTAAAGCCCCACAGGTCACAGGGTGAGGGTGGGTCAGAGGTCAAGGAATGCTGGCTAAGATTTCTGAAGGTGCAGCGGAAGAGCTTTGTGTGTTGATTCTGGATTGAGATGAAGCAGGTGGTGAAGGTGCGAAGATGGAATGAAGCGTCTGTGCCTGGGCCTTTCTCCTCCCTTTAGCCCCATCTGAGGAAACAGGATAAGGGCTTTAATTGAATCACACACGCCTTTTGTTCACTTGCTACGGTGCCGCGTCTTTGTCTTCTGAAAGGATGAATTTGGAGCTTGAGGATTTTGACCTCATTTTCAAGGCAGGAGCGGGGCTTGTTCTCCGCACCCCCTCCCGCTGTTCTGCTCTTTAATGTAAAATCGATTACCCTCGACGTGAAAGAGTAGTCCACCTTTAAGCCCGTGCGAATGGAGCACTTTTGAATGTAGCAGATGAGAAAACAATGCTTTAATGTCTTTGCCGTTTTTTTTGCTCTCGACATGCTGAAGGAGAGTGAATTTACTCCTTCTGCTCGCACCTAATCGTGTGAACGCCGTGGGGTGTGCAGAGTTGCTGAGGGCAACAAGCTATGACAGATCTGTAGCAGTGCTGAGGGTTAGTCAAAGCAGCCCAAGCCTCTGGATATGTGTGTATATGTGTGCTGCATAAACAACAACAACAACAGCAGCGGCGGCGGCGGCAGCAGAGCCACGTACTCTGAGCATTAAGCATGAATCATAGGCGGAGCTTTGCCTTTCCACCATATGCCATGAGCCGCTGGAACGTCATCACCCCGGCGTGATGGAGTCGACGGAACGTTATGAATATAGTAATGTACTGGAGATACATCAAAGTAAAAATGTGGTCTGGAACATCACAGAAAAAAAATAAATCATGGTAACACCATGAATAAGCATTAGACCCGTCATAATCATCCTTCTTTTGTCACCGGGTTCTGATTGCCGTATGAAAATGTGTGACGTTTCCATGGAAACTGGTCGTACCACGGCATGATGATATGGGGGACGGGCATGACATGCTACTTACCATCTGTATAAAATTAAATTAATGATGGAGTGTAGATGATAAACATAATACTAATGCTGAAAAGGCATCAGTAGGAAACAATAAATCCGGTCAAGGTGGAGGAGGAACCCAAGATCGATGACTTGGGCTTGGAATTTGACTCCGCTTTCTTGAACCATTTGTACAACTGAACCAGTTCTAAACAAAAAATAATGTCAGTCAGAATATAGTATCGTGAGCCAGACGTCTAGCTTTTGCTTTGATGTTGCCAAGAACCGTCTACTTTCACAGGAAGAAGCCATCTGACTGACAATGCAATGAACAACCATGTTTACTTCTGCCGCTGATCTACAGAAAGGATTAAGAAAACCGTTGTGCTGAAATTTAATGCATACTTCTTGTATGTAGTTCTGATACTGGACCTTTGTAGTGTACAAGGTTTTAGTGCTTGTTAGGTCAGCCATAATGACTTTCTTATACAAACATGTTCTCCATCCTTGTATGAACCTCCACATCGATGGGATTTCTTTGAAATTAAGTTTTTAAATATGTGTATAACCAGAACATGACCCCGAGAGTTGTGAGACAAGTCAGCCTCTGAATCTGTATTTTAGTTTATTTTTCCCCCTGCGCTTATCATTTTAAGTGTGTTGGGGAGGAAAATATATACGATTATGGCGTGCAGAATTACAAAGAGATTTTTTTTACATGGGTTCAGTAGGATAACAAGATAACATGCTTCATGCTATGAATCATCTCCCTGATTCAATAAAAACAAGCCTTCAGTGGGATCCTATTAAAACCGATTTTATGATCAAGCCCCATATTTACTCGTGTTTTACCGCCTTTTTTAATCTTTTTGTTCTAAAAATGGTTCTGATTTATGTCATATAGTTTAGAGGAAATGACCCAGAAACCGGGATGTGTTTTCGATATCCGTAGACGGTTGTATTTGTTATTGATGTGCTTGTGTGTCACATGGTTGCGGAGTGATTACAGGGAAGCTCATCTTCTCTAATGGTGCCACATAATCCAATTTTCAGACTACTATATGTCTGTCCATCATCGTGACTCTATTGTGGAATTGTTTGGCTTTCCATCCCCTCCTCCCCATCGCCTTTTGTTTTCCTTTTCCTCCGCCTTCGTCTTGACCGAGAAATGGAGCTCTCCCAGAGATAGTCCATTCAGCTGGACCGGTTGGGGGATCTGGCTTGAAAGTCAGCGCAGCATGTTTCTTTTCTAATCCCTCCAGTCCACCATAATCACACGCTCACACATAGACACAAGCATCCAGGCTTCAGTTCATCCATCCAGGCATTACAGATTCCCCGCATCACTTTAATCTCCTCCCAGTTTCACGGACCGTTCTGAAGCCAGTGTATTTGTACTGTCCTAAAGCTTTGGACAGCACTGATAACTCGGGTGATAAACTGTAAAAAAACGGTGTTTGGATGTTTTCGTACATGTCTCCGTCAAAAGGAGAAACTTTGTGCGAGCAGCCCCTGCTCTGGCTCTTAATATTTCATAATAATAATAATAATAATAATAATACAGCCTCTTATCTGAGTATGACGTCGTAATTTTCCTTTCCTCGTTCATCATCAACAAAATCGGAATGCTAAGACATTGTGCTACACGATCATTCAGGCTTTCAAGGCCTTGTGCTTTTGTTCAAAGAAACTCTTAATTTGATCACGAGGAGCAGCGAACAATAACGGAAGGCCACCTT
>JAOVVH010000038.1:13106623-13117356 GCA_028566435.1 Scorpiodoras heckelii
AAAACCCAGCAGCCTTCATTATGTTTTTTGTCTGAAAAGTGGTCTGTTATGTAATGTGTTGCTTTTGTTACTGACATTTAATATTTTGTTGGATAAGTAACATTTGGAAATATAAAATCTTTCAATAAAAAATAATGCAGAACTAAAGAACAACACATCAAGAACAAAAGTTGTACCTCACAACAATAGGATGCCTAAGACTTTTGCACAGAACTATACATGATTGTTGCATCGTTTTATTTTCTTGTTGCCGATAGCTATATTTTCAGTATCTTGCTTTAACTCATTTTATGCTAATTAGTCATGTGTACAAACAGCCCAGTACAATTGGATATCTAAGTGCCTTGTTATGTGGAATGCAGAACCATACAGTACATGATCCAGCTCTTTGCTATTTGTTCATGTTGCGCTCAATGTAAGTGAGAGCAGTGTTCATGCGGAGAGGGTGTGAATGTTACACTTCGTCTTTGTTATGAGCCTTCAAGTGGAACAACAGCCCTGTGTCTGTGTGTCTCTGTCCACTTTAACACCCCAAAGCCTCTCGTCCGTCACCTTTGAACCTAGAGCTATTATCTCGCACACACTGTGCTCTGATTGTGTGTGTGTCTGTGTATGTGCCTGATTGTGGTTTTTTTCAAACAATCACTTCTTTCATTGAGAAGAGCCACATTGTTGGTGGGGTTGTAGAGTCGAACATTTTGAGCTAGCATTTTGATTTGAATCGTAATTCACCCAAATGTGACTGTGAAATAAACATTAAGGCTGCAAAAGATAGAAGTAGGGTATTGTTAACTAATATTTAACTACCATTAACTGGCTAACACACACTGGAATTCTGATCTTATGTTAGTCAACGTCCATGTACAAACTTTTACCTCATGGTAATATTAGCTATCTCACCACCACCAGTTTATCCTGCTAGCTAGCTGAACTAACACCGGATGTAATGTTGGGTATTTAGCTAGCTTACAGAAGCTAAACTCGATAATTGGTATTTATGTAAACTTTAAGGAAAGTTTAACGATATTAAGGTTTAATTTAGTCGTCGTTAGTTAGCTAGTTCGCATAAAACCCCAGCTAACTTGCATTTTGTTAGCTGGCTAAATCGCATTAATCACAGCTTTTCACCACCAGTTCAGTAGCTCTGTATAAAAACTGAAACAAAACACCAACATGTTGGGAACACTTTAGTAGCTATATTTAAACATTTAAAGGAAATGTTTTACGTAATAACTAATGTTACTGCGTGTTCACTTGTTCAACTTTCCAATCTACATGAAATTTCGTGTGGTTGTAGTGGCCGTGCTTCTGATAAGGAATATAAAATTTATGTCTCTAACTGTGTGTTGCTCTTTGTATTAGCGCCCCCTTGACGTGGGGTAGGCTCAATCACTTTTTGGGCAATAGCTTGGAAACCGTTTAGACTAAAATTATGAACTTTTTATGGTAGGTTGGCCTATAGGAGGAGCTTTACATCACCCTAGCTCATTATGATTCATTTGTGGAGTAGGCCCCCCTATTGAATAATGTTCAAACATAAATCAAGCACTTCGCTAGCCAGTATCTCGTCATGTATAGTCTCAAACTTCACAAAATTTCATACCATGTCACTACAACATTCTTTAAAAGCATGCCAAATTTTGTGAAATGTTGCTTGAAATGTACTATTCTGAAATTTTCTAAAAAAGCTATTTTGAGAAAAATAAATTATCTGCAACTTGTGTCTATATAAAGCGATAGACATCTACGGAAGCTTCTAGAGCTGTTTCCACCATGAGAATGGCAAGTTATCACGATTTTGTGATTTTCAACACAGTTTAAGAGTTGGAGCTCGTGAGATGGGTCATAGCATTTCGGAGGTTTGGATTTTCACGTATGAGCATTTCAAGGGTGAACTGTGACTACAAGAATTCCAGCAAAACCTCGAACTTATGACAGCAGTGTGGCCGTTAAAAGACTCTGGGTGAACGTGATTAGTGTCATCTGGCAAAAATCGTTTCATGTGATGGGCGTGCAACACTGCCTCAAGTAACATTGGAATTCAATGCTGGGGCCTCAACGGACATCACCGTGAGGACTGTGCAAATGTGAACTCTCCAAGATCTCATAGGGAACCTACCAAGATCTAAACCTATCAAGTATTAACCAGTTTTTCTGGTACATCAGTGTATATTTGCACTGCTTTTACATGCATGTGTGCTGGACGTTACTGTTGCAACTGTCTCTCAGAAAATTTCTGCTCTTCGAAAGAGACTGAAGACCCAATTTTCCATAAGGATTTTATTTATTTTTTAATTTTTATCCAGCATTCCACCGAAGTGCTTGTAAGCTCACAGCTAAATTTGGTCCATATCAGATCATTTATTCATAAAGTGCAATTATGAGAGCTGAATGGTGCTTAATAATGGAGTGTGTGGTGTCGGCTATGACATCAGGAAGCATCGTCTGAGATAAATACATTATTAACTGCCGTCGTCTTCCTGTTTTGTATTGTACCAGAGACGTGCCTAGGTGTTTTATATTTAGTGTTCCATGTTGGTCTTGTGTCTTTTGTGAAATCCACAGACGGAGCTCACTTCTGAACCGGCTCTGGAATGACTTCTCTATGACCCTTATACACTCTGTTATACATGGCTACTCTTTCTCATATCCCATTTATCTTCTCTTCTTTTCCTCTTGATCTCATTTCCTCTCATTAAAACTTTCATGCGGTTTCATTTTTTTTTCTTTCTTTCATACTTTTTTTTAATATCATTTTTTCCCCTTCCCCTCACATTCACACACGTGCCGTTTTCCTTTCACGCATTTCTCCTTCAATCCTCTCACACACTCCTGCTTGTTTTTTCTTTCTCTTCCTTTTCCTCCTCTCCATCATAGGCATAACAAAAATATGTTTTGTCTTTGTTCTCATTTTTCATCACTGCCTCACAGGTTCACGTGCCCACTCTTTATGCATTTCTGTTCCCTGCTCTGAACATTTAGCTTAGACATGTTTTCCTTTGCCTCATTACCATCCAGATAAACCGTTAATATCTTTAAGACAACAATTTGGAGTTTTAAGATTGAATTACATCTGACACCTGATGATGTCAGAAAGGGATTTGCAACAGCTGGCCAATCAGCAGCTTCGATTAATTTTAAATATAATATGATGCTGCATTTACACTTTGACCGAAAACAGCTTATCTTTTTTTTCTGTATTAATTTCTCTTTTCCTGCTATACCTACCTTTCTTTTGTTCTTTTATCCCCCATTCAATAAGTCATGAACATTGACAGGTTTAATATATATTTTATACTATTTTTTAGATGAATTATTAGATACCTTTTTTAAAAAAAATATTTATGTTTACAAATTTAACCCTTTAAATGTTCAGTTTGGGTCAGAATGACCTGTATTAGGTTTTACTGCTCCATTTTAGTGCTAAAAATTGTATGGTTTCTACTTTTTGATTTATGTGCTGTTTCTCATGGAAATGTTTTAAAAAATTATTTCTAAGTGTTGTATGTTGTGATGTTCTGGGATTTTTATATTAATTTTAGTTAGCATTTTAGTATTCTCAGATTGACTGATAGATGGATGGATGGATGGATGGATGGATGGATGGATCTATGGATGGATCTATGGATGGATGGATGGACTAGTATTCTGTCACACCACTTAATCAGTGAATTCAGGTGTTTGATGGAGTCCCATTGCCACAGGTGTCTAAAATCAAGCACCTAGCCATGCAGTCTGGTGTTACAAACAGTTGTGAAAGAATGAGTCATATTAAAAAAAGACCTCGCTGAATTCGAGTGTTGTACTGTAATAATATGCCACCATTGCAACAAGTCAGTTCATGAAATTTCTTCCCTCCTAGATATTCCTCAATCAACTCTGAGTGGCATTATTGAAACGTGGAAACGTTTAGGAACCAGAGCAACTCAGCCATGAAGTGTCAGACCACGTAAAGTTACACAGCGGGGTCTCTGAGTGCTGAGGCGCATAGTGCATAATAGTCACCAACGCTATGCTGTCTCGATAACTGCAGAGTCCCAAACCTCCTCTGGCTTTAACATCAGAACAAAAGCTGTGCACCGGATGCTTCATGGGATGGGTTTCTTTGGTCGAACACCTGCATGCAAGCCTTACATCACCAAGCACAATGTCAAGTGTCAGATGTAGTGGTGTAAAGCACGTAGCCACTGGACTCGGGAGCAGTGCATGTTCTGTGTACTGACGAATCTCGCTTCTCTGTCTGGCAGTATAATGGAAGAGTCTGGGTTTGGTGAATTCCAGGAGAACGTTACCTGCCTGACTGTATTGTGCCAACTGTAAAGTTTGGTGGAGGAGGGATTATGCTGTGGGGTTGTTTTTCAGGGGTTGGCCAACGCCCCTTAGCTTCAGTGAAGGGAAATCTTAATGCTTCAGCAAGACATTTTGGACAATTGTATTGAGGAAGACCCTTACTGTTCCTGCATGACTGCGCCCCAGTGCACAAATCAAGGTCCTTAAAGGCACACTTGGTTGAGTTTGTTGTTGAAGAACTTGACTGGTCCACACAGAACCCTGACCTCAACCTCGTCATACATCTTTGGAATGATCTAGAAAGGAGATTGTGAGCCAGGCCCTCTTATCCTACATTTATGTCTCACCTCACAAATGCTCTTCTGGATGAATGAGCAAACATTCCCGCAGACACAGTGCAAAATCTTGTAGAAAGCCTTCTCAGAAGAGTGGAAGGTGTTTTAGCTGCAAAGGGGAACCAACTCCATATTAATGCCTGCGGTTTTAGAATGGGATAGCTAGCTAGCTCGAGTGATTGGTTGACTGGTTGGTTGTTTGGTAGGTAGGTAGGTAGGTAGAAGGGGATGTTCTGTATTTTGTATAAATTCTGAAGCGCTGGCATGGGAAGTAATGAACAGAACATGAACTCTCATCTTTCTTGTACTCCTCTATCACATTCAGTCCTTTGCAAGCACATTATTTCCTTTAGGAAATGCAGATCTAATATCATTGTTCTGTTGACAGAGCTGCTCCCTGTTAATATAAACGAGCAGGCTTCCCGCTGTGATATAAATATGAGTCATAAGAAAGCGCTCTCCGGGACTGTAATCACAGCACAACGGCTGACCTGTTTGGTCAATAGTGTCACTCTAGCAGTCGGTATTTAACAGCAGCCCCTGTGTCTGATTCATAAATTCACAAACGTCAATAGCGCTTTCTCTCTTCAGCCCTGGTCCTAGTCGGCTGGCGGGCGAGAAGCTGAGGCATTTCGGCGTCCACGATTCCGGTGCTGGTTCAACGAGGGAATTATTAACTGTGCGTATGCTAACGATGCGGGAGCCGCGGGAGAAACGAGGTTAATTGGATCTGTAATGCGACCGCAGAGATAATAAGGCATAATGATAGGCAGATGAGAGATGGAAAATAATTTGACATGTGATTGAGGGCCAGTGTAAGCACAGCAGCAGAGTGACACGTACGGTTAACAACACTGCGACAGTGTGTGTCTTAACACACACACACACACAGAGAGAGAGAGAGAGAGAGAGAGAGAGAGAGAGAGAGAGTGTACAACGGCATCCTTTTTTTCGGTGTAGGCAGTATAGAGGATGCGCTCCCCTCGTCTTCTGACACATTTTAATTTTACACTTAAATGAACACCCGAGAGATTCACTATCTGACTGCACTGATATGCCATCTATCTGTCTCTCTCTCTCTCTCTCTCTCTCTCTCTCTCTCTCCTGCTCTCTCTCTCTCTGTCTCTCTCTCTCTCTCTCTGTCTCTCTCCCCGCCATGTCTCTCTGCCATCTCTCTCTTTCCTGCTGTCTCTCTCTCTCTGTCTCTCTCTCTTTGTCTCTCTCTCTTTCTCTACACCATCTGTCCCTCTCTCCTGCTCTGTCTCTCTCTCTCTCTGTCTCTCTGTCTCTCTCTCTCTGCAATTGCTCTCTCTGCCATCTCTCCATGTCTCCTGCTTTCTCTCTCTTCAATCATTCCCTCTCTCCTACTCATTCTCTCTCTCTGCCATCTCTCCTCTTTCCTTCTCTCGCTGTCTCCTGCCATCTCTCCCTATGTATCTTTCTTTCTCTTTCTCTCCCATATTTCCTCTATCTCAACTCCCCCTCCCCTTCTCTCTACCTCTATCTCTCTCTCCCTCGTTCTCTCTCGACCTCTTTCTGTCCCCTCTCTGTTCCTCTTTCATATTCCCTCTGCTAGCTCTATTTCCACATCTTTCTCCTTCTCTCTCTCTTTCTCTCCCATATTCTCTCTTATCTCAATTGCCCCTTACCTTTTGCTGTCGCTCCCCACTTTCTCTCCGTCTCCCCTTTCTTTCCTTTCTCTGTCTCTTCACTTTTCTCTCTCTGCCTGTCTCTCTATTTATAGTTCAGTTCTCAGTTCAGTACTTCTCTCTCAGCCTTTCTTCATTCCTGCCTCTGTGTCCAAAGTTCTGTCTGTCTGTCTGTCTGTCTGTCTACTCTGTGTACCCTGTCACTTTATCTCTCGAGAAGATTTAGTTGTGAAAAGTGGTGAGTCATCCAGTGTTTATAATGGGGTAGAAGTATGGGCCAAGAGCACACACACACACACACACACACACACACACACACACACACACACACACACACACACACACACTCACTCACTCACTCACTCTCCCTGTAGGCAGTAAACCTAGCTGGCAGAGAGAGTGTAAATGCTAGCAAGTGTATAAGAGGAAGAATCTTCTCTGTGTGATAAACAACAAGAACAACATTTCATCTCTGCAGCCAAAGACCTCAAAACCCCACAACCAGTGACTCAGGAGAGATGTGTGTGCATGTGAGAGAGAGAGAGAGAGGGAGAGAGAGAGAGAGAGAGACAGAGAGACAGAGAGACAAGGTGCCACAACGAGCATTGTCAGTGTGGAAAGTCAATCCTGAAATCCTGAATCAAGCTGTTCTGCAGTAAAATTCTTTCTCCAAGACACATGACACCAACCAGACTTGTCTTTATAAAATGCTGCATCACAGGGCACCGTAACACAGTCTGGGAAAACTGCTATCCGCCCTCTTCCGCATACCTGACATCACAGACACCCATGATTGGCCCAGTGTCGCTGTGATTGACAGGGGAGGTGAAATGTAATCCCTCCCACCCAGGTCTGCTCTCTAGGGCTCCCAGTGGCTGTATCATCACCAGAATGTAAACTCGCAATATCTCCATGCAAACACAGGATACTTGTTACTTCACTTGTCTTACAACCACAGTGGAACCCTTCCAGATGCTCCAGAATGCGGCTGCGCGTGTTTTTTGATCAGGCACAAAAGGGCACAAGTCACTCCGCTGGTCATTGATTCAGGGCCCTAAGAGGGTCTTCTGGGTGTGCACTCATGTATTCGAGCTCTGGCTTTGCCTTCCCTATACACAAGACAATCTCAGGCCAGACTGTGGAACAAGCTACCAAATGCACTCAGAGCAGCAGCGTCCCTCTCTATCTACAAGAATCTCTTGAAGACTCATCTCTTCCAAGAGCACCTCCTGTCCTAACACCTCTAACACCATAACACACCTAACTCACACTTACTCTTCACTTCAGTTCCTGATCTCCTGCACTTTCCCTGTTGATTTAGGTTTAGTGTTAAGTGCACACTCCAAGGTCTCAAGGTCTGTTCTGACGCTTATGTCTTGTTCCTCACTTATTCATCCATCAAATGGAAATGTACAACCAAAGACATAAAGCTCTATGAACATTCTCTTAACGTTTAATTTGCTCCTTTTGTTTCAGAGCAACATCCTCTAATTTATGAAGGGTGAGAAATGACTTAAGTATAAATAAATAAGTGCACAAATAAAAAGTTTAATATATAAATAAATTTTTAAACATTTTTGTCATGAAAAAGGGCATATGAAAGTAAATGTTTTGAATTTATTTCTACATTTCCATACAACAACATCTGTTTGGTCTATTTATGTATTTCCACATTTATTTATTTATTTATTTCTACATTTATTTACTTCTGTATTTATTTATTTATTTCCATTTTTCTATATTTATTTATTTATTTATTTATTTATGTATTTCTACATTTGAAATTTATTTATTTATTTTTTCTGCATTTATATTTGTGCATTTATTTATTTCTGTATTTTTATATTTTATATTTATTTTATTTCCATTTTTCTACATTTATTTTGTTTCTGTATTTACACATTTATTTATTTATTAATTTCTGTGTTTACACATTTATTTATTTATTTCAATTTTCTACATTGATTTATTTCTGTATTTATACTTTTATTTATTTATTTATTTATTTATTATTATTTTTTTTTTCTGAATTTATTTATTTGTTTATTCATCTCCACATTTCTACTATTTTTCTATATTCATTTATTTCTGTATTTCCACATTTATTTGTTTATTTATTATTTTTAAAATTTATTTATTTATGTATTTCTACATTTATTTATTTAATTGTTTTTTCCACACTTCTACATTTATTTATTTCTGTATTTACACATTTCTGCATTTATTTATTTCTGTATTTCTGCTAATCGGGTGGGTGGTCCTAAACTCACTCTAAAGCAGGATTGGTCAGCTTTCTGATCCAGACAGAAGCACCTGATTCCTAAAAACTATACATAACTCAAGCTAACTACGCAATGACTTCTCAAAATCATTCACCAATGACCTTAAATGATCCGGTGTAGCAGAAAGCAGCCACTGTAGGCCGAGGGAGTAGTAATAGAGCCGAAACGCTCCTATCGCTTTTACACTAAGCTACGAAAATTTTGGTAAGGCAGCTTAGTAAGTGATTAGTGTTCATTGTGTTGGTAATGACGCTCTGTGCCTTTGAAGCACCATCACCTACATTTTCAGAAAGCGTGTACAATACTGAAGTCGACAACTGGCAAGAGCAAACGCACATCTAGGCAAAACAAAGCAAACTTATCTGTATTGTAAGTTTCATAAACATATTCAAGATGTGCTTCAAGTATTATATTTCGTGGACACACACTACTGGACGTATAGCACAACGGTAAATTCGCCATATCCTGCGAAAAACTAAAACATTTTACGTTTGATTGCCACTCCTAGCAAATGTTCTTATTGTAAAGTGTATTGTATTTTTTTGGCAAGTAAACACTTACACTTACACATAACCAAAATACTAAAATATTATTATACGTGTTCTGTAGAAGACATTTCAACTGCTTTGTTAGAATTTATATATACGTGATTTATGCTACTAATAACACTGATAATACAAACACTGTTGTAATATTATTTTACACACACCACAATTTAGTAATGATAGCATTAATAAAATAAGGGTAATAAGGGGACAAAACAAATGTATTTGAGCTGAATTTATCATTTTTTGTTGCAATATATTGCGTGAAAGGACAGCGGACCTTGATAGGAAACAGCTGCTCATAGACAGTAATATGTTGTCCTGGCTTGTAACACAGATTGCAGTTATGCACAAAAAGTTGCCAGATGTCCAAGATTGCAGTGAATCTGTCTGTCTTTACATGTTCTGCACAGGTGTACTTGCTGTCATGCATGTGCAAGCTGCTGTACATCTCAATGAAAAAATAAAAGCGACCCCCCCCCTGCATCCCCATCTATCTAGTGCACGTAAAGGGATGCATTTGAATATCTGTGAGTTTAGGACCGCCCACCCAAATTAGCATATTGAAACAAAAATAATAAATGTAGAAATGTGGAAATACAGAAATAAATAAATGTAGAAAAATGGAAATAAATAAATAAATAAGTGTGGAAATACAGAAATAAATAAATAAGTAAATGTAGAAATACATAAATTGACCAAATAGACATTGTTGTATAGAAATAAATTCAAGACATTTCTTTTCATATGCTCTTTTCATGACAAAAGTATAGATTTTTAATAAATTTCTTATATACTAAACTATTTATTTGTGCATTTATTTGTTCATACCATAGTCATATTTTGTCCTCAATACTAATTAGTTCATATATGATTCTTAAAAAAATAATAATAATAACACCTCAATGCGGTGACTTGCTGCTCTTTTATGAATCCGGACATGCACCGAATACATGCTCTTAGTAAGAATATTTATTAAGGTTTATTAATTAGTTTGATCAGGTGTTAGGAAATACAAAGGGACACACAGTGACTCAGCTGAGAAAAATACAGTACAGTGCAGTATAAAAACTGTTATATAACACTAATGCAAGCAAACACTCATTTAAGCACTTCAGCGAGTGAAAATGAGGACGCTAGCCAGACTCGAATAACGTCTCTAATTAAGCGAGCCTTCTGTTAGTTGTTGTTTTCCTTCTGGTTGAGTTTTTTTTTGCCGGGCAGTGACTTGTGAGCATTTTTCATCTACTGGCCTTAATGTTAACATAACTAAAGTTGTACTGAAAATGACTGACATTTCAATTGGATAGACAGACGCACAGACAGACGGCGGGACAGACAGACAGACAGGCAGGCAGGCAGGCAGATTGATAGATGGATGGATGGACAGATTGATAGATGGCTAGATAGGCAGGCAGACAGATAGATATACAGACACAGACAGACAAACAGATAGACAGAGATGGTTAGATTGATGGGCAGACAGACAGGCAGACAGACAGACAGACAGATAGACAGGCAGGCAGACAGAGACAGACAGACAGACGGACAGAATTAGATAGATAGATAGATAGATAGATAGATAGATAGATAGATAGATAGATAGACAGATAGACAGATAGACAGATAGAT
>JAOVVH010000038.1:13150812-13162217 GCA_028566435.1 Scorpiodoras heckelii
ACACACACAAAAACACACATGCTGTACAATCTCAAAACAGATGAACTAAACACACAGCACGGGAGCAGACAGAATGTTTTCATTACAGAAATTAGCAGCGCTGGTGTTACAGATGTGTGAACTGTGTGTGTTGTATGTTTGCATGTGCACTCTGGCTCAGAATCAGTTTCACTGTTCAAATGCTGTTTGAGCTTTCAAAATGTTTTCCAGCAAACACAAATCTACATTTTCATGTTATTCTTGTAGTCTCGTAATACAAGTCTGTGTTTTAATACATTTTTTTGCTGTAAAAATTCAATATATCTCATGATTACTGTTCCACAATTTTTCTAATTATGTATTGTTTACTAGCATAAATTACTAGTTACTAGTCTACTAGCTAAATGTTGATCAATCTCAGATAGAGTTCTATTTAACATGAAGTGCAATATATACACTGAAGTACCAGAAAAACTGGTACTAATACTTGGTAGGTCCCACACGGGATCTTGGAGGGAACGTTGTACAGTCATCACGATGATGTTTGTTGAGGCCCCAGCACTGAATTCCGATGTTACTTGAGGCAGTGTTACACATGAAACGATTCTTTCCAGCCGACGATGTTCACGTTCACCCAGCGTCTTTTACCATCACGCTGCTGTCATGAGTTCAAGGTTTTGCCAGAATACTTGTAGTCACGGTTCACCCTTGAAATGCTCATATGTGAAAATCCAAACTTTCTTCTACCTCCAAAATGCTATGACCCATCTCAAGAGCTCCAACTGTTAAACCGTGTTGAAAATCACAAAATTGTAATAGCTCTAGAAGCTCTAGAAGCTTCCATAGATGTCTATCACTTCATATACGCACTGTTGGACGCAACCAATGTTGTGCATAGGTGGCGTTGCTATGGATTTTGCATAGGCTCATCACAGTTTTTCTGGCACTTCAGTGTATAGGATAAAACTTGATTGGTATACTCTATGTATTTAGCATAGACACAGTATAGTGAATAGGAAGAAGTCATCATTAAACCTTAAGTTAAAAAATTCTGATCGTTTGACTTATTTTACTTGTTTAAGAAAGCGACAGAGGTTTTGCCTTGTGTCATTTATGCATAGCTCTAGTTGTTTAAATATTTAAGTAATCAATAACTAAATACAATTGTAATGACTAACACAACCTTATCAAGGTTATATGAATTTATTTGCAGTATTTGGAACTTGGATTTTTCCGTGTGTTTATTGACAGATGCCGAGTATCAGTCGTGTGCAGCCGGATAAAGGGCCAGTATCAGGAGGGACCAGGCTGACCATCTCCGGTCGGCATCTGGACGCAGGAAGCGCCGTCACAGTGTTCCTGGCTCAGGAGACGTGTGTGTTTGTCAGGTGAGGAGTTCATCCAGACGGATCGGCTACACCGCTCATTCTGCAGTCAGCCAGAACACACTCACGAACTCACTGCTGCGTGTCACGATGAGACAAATATACAGTACGAGACCAAACAGTAAAAAGCAGTCCACACTGATAGTCCTGTATGTCAGTCAGAGTAAATGTCATAGCAGGGCTAAACACGGGGGCGCCGCTGCATGGCTGGATGTAATCACACACTGCCCTGCATGAGTGAGCTCGTCCTGCTGCGGTTCAGGACATCAGTCATGGACAAAGAGTTTGTTTAGCATGGTTAAAAAGAAATCGGGCACAAATGCTGAGCGCTCAATACAAACCCATACAGTGCTATAGTGCACAATTAAAAATATAACGTACACAGCTTGCCCTTCAAATCTAAACATGTTCTGAGTTCTTTAATTTTCACTTGGGCTAAAGGGATTACGGTACAACAGCATCATTATCTCACATTAAATCCTGGTGAATTATTCAGGATCTCAGACCTCAGATGTGCCATGCATGAGGCATTGTATGCTAGAAGCAATGGCACAATGCTATAAGCTTTTCTAAAGACATCAGACACTAAACTTACCTCTGCAATTCCATTTGGTGCGAAATGAACATTTTGTTACGTGCACTTGCATGTTAGGGTCTGTATCTCACTTGATAGATGATAAACTGGACATTTGAAGCAGAATGACTCTAACATCATTTAGCATGCTGTGTCAGTACAGTGCAGTGAAATATGATGCAATACAGCGTGAATCAATATTGTACTAATCGCTTTAATCTCGGAAGACATCTTGAGGAGTCATGTCTCTATTTCTGAAAGACTGACAGGTAGAGAGGCCATGCCTCATTTTACTGAGACTGACAGGCACAAAGGCCACACCTCCTTCACTGATCGTGACTGGCACAAAGGCCACACCTCCTTCACTGAGACTGACAGGCACAAAGGCCACACCTCCTTCACTGATCGTGACTGGCACAAAAGTCACACCTCTTTTATGATACTGTACAAAGACTATACAAAGACTACATCTTCTAAATTGATACTGACGGGCACAAAGGCCACACCTTCTAAATTGATACTGACAGGCACAAAGGCCACACCTCCTTCACTGATACTGACAGGCACAAAAGTCACACCTCTTTCATGATACTGTACAAAGACTATACAAAGACTACATCTTCTAAATTGATACTGACAGGCACACAGGCTACGCTTTCTAAATTGATACTGACAGGCACAAAGGCCACACCTTCTAAATTGATACTGACAGGCACACAGGCAACGCTTTCTAAATTGATACTGACAGGCACAAAGGCCACACCTTGTAAATTGATACTGACAGGCACAAAGGCCACACCTTGTAAATTGATACTGACAGGCACAAAGACCACACCTTGTAAATTGATACTGACAGGCACACAGGCTATGCCTTCTGAATTGTTACTGACAGGCACACAGGCAATGCTTTCTAAATTGATACTGACATGCACAAAGGCCACACCTTCTTAATTGATACTGACAGGCACACAGGATACGCCTTCTAAATTGGTACCGACAGGCAAAAAGGCCACACCTTCTAAACTGATACTTTTTCTTGGTACTAGGAGGCACAGAGGCCACACCTCCTTTTATGATGCCTTACTTCACTGATACTGACAGCCACAAAGACCACACCTCCTTCACTGATACTGACAGCCACAAAGACCACACCTCCTTCACTGATACTGACAGCCACAAAGGCCACACCTCCTTCATTGATACTGACAGCCACAAAGGCCACACCTCCTTCACTGATACTTGAAGCCACAAAGGCCACACCTCCTTCATTGGTATTGACAGACACAAAGTCCAACTTTTTGTGTTGGACTCAGGCACAAAGTCCATGTCTTTGTACTGAGGCTGACAGGCACAAAGGCCATACTTCTTTTTAATTGTGCATGAAAGCCAAAAATGACCATTTTATTGGGATGAGGAGCATAAATACCATGCATCTGTTAATGGAACACAGAGGCTCTGGCTCCATTTCCTGGATCTGAAAGGCACAGAGACCATGCCTCTTTTTACTGGGACTGACAGGCATTAAAAACCGTGTATCTTTTTTTTCTTAGTAAGCCTGAGTAAAATGTATTATTAATATTGAGTCCAAGGCAGTTTCTCTAATTAAGTAAGATCAATTCAGAACCTTTTTTGTGGAAAATATCTCAACTTATGAAATCTTTGTGTTTCCCTCAAACAGGAGAACTATGCACGAGATCGTGTGTGTGACTCCGGCCTCTGCTGTGGGCCCAGGAGCCTCGTTCATAAAGATGTTCATAGATAAAGCTGAAATCAGCAGCCAACTGCGTTACATCTATACCGAGGACCCCAGTATCCTCAGCATTGAACCCAACTGGAGCATCATCAAGTGAGAACTGACAGCACACACACTTAAACACGTAAACATCCTATCCATACATACACACAGAGAATGTGAAATCTGAAGAGCAGATCATCACCAGCATCTGTCTCATCTCTGCAGTGGCAGCACGTCGCTGAGCGTGACTGGAACACACCTGCTCACCATCCAGGAGCCCAAAGTCAGGGCCAAATACGGCGGAGTGGAGACCACGAATGTAAGCGCTACACCCTCCAGCTATTTCTGCAAAAAGAAAACCACTGAAACGACCTTCTGGGTTTTGGAGGCTAATTATCACTGACCTTCCATGTGTTTTACATTTATTAAAGACCTGGAGGGCATACAGCAGGAGAGAGTAGCTTTTAATTTCATGAAAGAAAATGAATATGCTTGAAAATAGAGGCAGGAACGTTTCTCATGATTCCAGATGTGTTCGAGTAAATCATGCGATGGGCCATAATAAAGCATGTCTAGGAGCAGTCATTCAAAGTGACTGTTGTAATATTGAAGATGTAATGCTCCTCAGGTGGACGAAGCAGAATGGAATTGAATTTTTCTGCAGTAAAATGATCAGTGTTAACAAAATACAATAGCTTGTCTAACCTCATTCAAATGTTTTTAAACCTCAGATCTAGATCACCCTACAGCAGGGCCAGTGTGGGTGCAGGCTTTCCTTCCAGTATGGCAGGAGCCACACCTCATTCCACCTATTTTTAATAGATCAATGGATCTAATCAGTGGATCTTGACTTTCAGTAGTGTATGGCCTCTGCTTGGTTGGAAAGAAAACCTGCACCCACACCGGCCCTTCTCGGATAAGATTGGACACCACTGCCCTAGAGCATTATGATGCAGTTATGGAGTAGCCATTCACTAGCCAATATCTTGTGATGTAAAGTCTCAAACTTCATAAAATTTCACATCCCACATCAATACGACATTCTTTAGGTGCACACCAAATTTAGTGAAATTTCATCCATAGGTGGCGCTGTAACTCACACATCAATATCTCAATGACTTTTACAATAAGAATTTGGTATGCTTATTTTACTTCATTCTTGCGGTCTTAGTTTATGCAGTGGTCATTTTACGCAATGCTACGTGGTATGGCTAATTATGTTGTTATGGAGGGAGTGGCTGCAAATTAAGTTAATTAACTAGTCACAAGAGAAAGCAATGAGTTTTCAGTGTGTCTTGTCCCCTGCATTTTGAAAAAGTCATCTCCAGTATAGTCTGAAACGACTATAACACTCTTTAGCTATACCTGTGATATTTATGCTTGGCACTACTGTCACTCTAGAACGATCTTTCTGGTTCTACTTCAGGTTTGTTCGGTGGTAAACGACTCCACCATGACCTGCCTTGCTCCTCCTATTGTCTACACAAAGCGCCAGGCGCCCGAGAGCGGCCTGCACCCGGACGAGTTCGGCTTCATCCTGGACCACGTGTCCTCCCTCCTCGTCCTCAACGGCACTCCTTTTACCTATTATCCCAACCCCACCTTCGACCCGCTCGGGAATGCTGGGATACTGGAGGTCAAGCCTGGATCTCCTATAATCCTCAAGGTAGCCCTTCTTTTCTGATTTCTGATCGGTTTCCCATCTTACAACCAAGTGTAACAGTATTTAACGATACTCTATTTTCTTTACACTAGGGTAAAAACTTGATTCCTCCCGCCCCTGGGAACGCCCGCCTGAATTACTCGGTGATGATTGGAGAAACCCCATGTCTGTTAACTGTCTCAGAATCTCAGCTGCTCTGTGACTCACCAGACCTCACTGGAGAGCAGCGCGTTTTGGTGAGTTGTAAAGACGCAATGCGCAACGTCTGCGTTATAGTCTGAATTTATGGCTGCACTTTTATTTCACTGTGTTCGCTAATAAACAAGGCAGAAAATGGATGTGTGGCTGCAAGCAGACAGAACCGCTGAATGTTTGATTTGCGTGAGCGCCGAACACCATACATCTCACTTAATCAAATCCTGTAACACGACCGGACGTTGTGGTATTTTTTACATTAGGAATTTTTTTTATGCTAGTCCTACAGCAGAGAAAGGTCAAGCTGACTGCACATTAAGCATTTATTACGATTAGGGACACAGACATGCTGATAAAAGTACCTTCCCCTCATAATCTTGGAGCCGTGAGACGAGTCCCTTCAAAATATGACATGAGGAGAGGACGAGACAAGTGTGCGAGCGAGATGGAGAGAAAGAGAGGGAGGGAAAGAGGAGTGACGGAAGAAATCATACTCAAAAGGGACCCAAAACGCGTCTCTCGTTTGATGATGCGTTTTCTTGTTGAACGTAAATATTTGGCAGAATGCTGTCAGGTATCCCTATAATTACAGTCCCAGGCATTCAGTGTCATTAAAACGGATCAATTCCACCCAGCGCCGTCGTCTCCGCCCCTTTCTTTCTTCAGCACAGCTCTCAGATTCCATCTGCCCGACTAATTCAGCACAGCATCCAACTCCCTCGGGATCGATGAGAGGAGTCACGAGCTGGGTGCAAATCAAAGAGGAGATTAGGATACAGTGAGATATCGGAGGTTCTTCTGAGTCACAGCTCGTCTCTGTCTCTATCTCTCTCTCTTTCTCTCTTAATGCCAGGAGAAAAGATGAGGGGGGAAAAAAAAGGAGGAGCACAAATGATAGAGAGCGTAATAGTGCACAGAAATCAGTCGTCTAATGACCTGACACATATCGACAGCTCTCTGGGCTTCCCTTTGTTCTTCGCTCTTCCCCTGCCTCCATAATTCATGCAGCCATGCAGCGCCCAGGCAGCCCCGGAAAGGTGAAAGTCGTTAGGAAAGCCGACAGGAGGCCATGTGTAATTGACGTGTGACCATGGAAAGGCTAAGTTCCATAAAACCACTCTGCAGTCGGCCTCTGTTTCTATGCAGCACTCTAACACTTTCTGGTCAGAGCTTCATTATAGTCCCACCTGCGCCACTGTGCCTTTTCATGAAGTCATGTGATTGACATGTGAGTGGTGCGCTGTATCCAACTGGGGGCTGTTTATATTCTCCAAGATCAGGCTTTCTTGGTAAAAGTTGAAATTAGGCATTAGAAATTTCCATTTTGCCATTATAGTAGGCCAAAAAATCAAAGAAGGAAACACCATTGGGGGTATGGAAAAGTAATGCATCATTCAGTTTGTTCAAGGGGAAAAAAGGTGTCTTCAGAATTGAGTTGCTTGTGTTGGTGCCACGGTGAGTACTCGGTGTTGACCTGAATCATTTTGGCTTCCACCAGCTTGAGAGGGTGTAAGTTTACGAATATATGATGAATATAATAATAATATCAGAGACAAATTTATTAAGAGCTTATGTAGACTCTTACAGGTTCATCACTTCTTAAAGGGGTTGGAACCTGTTCATGTTCTATATACAAGGGCAAACTGAAACATAATTAAGCGTTCTGGATTCTTAGTACTTCTTGCTGTTAGAACATATAAAATGTTGTGCTATTATAGTCAAATTCCTCAGTGTTTGTAATCTACACACCACACAGACAAAGGCATATGCAATGGTAACATGCAAGATGAGAAATACATGGTTTGGTAGCTGATTGAAGAAGCTTTAGAATGATCAGTGTAGCTATACACAGAAGTACCAGAAAAACTGGCATTACTACTGTTAGTACTTGGTAGGTCCCTCAAGGGATCTTGGAGGGAATGTTGCACAGGCCTCACAGTGATGTTTGTTGAAGCCCGGGCATTGAATTCCGATGTTACTTGAGAAAGTGTTACTCGCCCATCACATGAAACGATTCTTGAAAGCTGACGCCGGTCACGTTCACCCAGAATCTTTTTACAGCCACACTGCTGTCCTAAGTTCGAGGTTTTGACGGAATTCTTGTAGTCACGCTACACCCTTGAAATGCTCATATGCAAAAATCTAAACTTTGCTTCTACCTCCAAACTGCTTTGACCCATCACATGAGCTCCAACTATTAAACCGCATTGAAAATTGCAAAATCGTGATAACTTTTCTCACAGTGGAAACAACTCTAGAAGCTTCCGTAGATGCCTATCACTTTATATACACACTGGCAGACGCAACCAATGACGTGCATAGGTGGCGTTGCTGTGTTTATTTTGTATAGGCTCCAGTGCCGGTTTTTCTGGTACTTCATGTGTATACAGTTAGTTGTTCTGCTTAGAGTTCTGAATCTCAGTTGTAGTTTTTGTTTACGAGATGTTTCAATAGTCATTAAAAGCAAAATGCACACTGTTTACATTTTTTATTGTAATGGCAGTTGCTTGTCATGGTAGTCTCAGGCTTGGATACTCCACCCATTGAATTAAAAAATGATATATGATATCATTTGATATGCATCAAATGATAATGCATATGTCTTTTGGTGCACTTTTCTGGCCCCAAGCTTCTGGATCATGAAGTTTGTAATCTGACTGTCTCTCTTCACAAACTTTCAAACACCTTGAATACACAATGAGGGTTTTTTTTAAGCAAATTATAGACGTTGGTTTTAAAAACGTTCACAGTATCCTGTCCGTAAAACGTAGTGAAGCGTTTTGGGTGAAGTATATAATGGTGAGTAGATGAGATATTATGGGGAAAGGTTTGTGGTTGGTCATCTGACACATTGCTCAAATTGAGTACGTAGTTCTTGGTCATGTTTATTGACGAAATGTACCAGACCTTCTAACTGAGTAAGAAGTCTGTCCTGTGAGAATGTTGCCATGGTAACAAAGTGACCAAAATGAAAAGGAAAAACAAGGTGAATTTAAAAATAACTTAATGACGCCGTCCCCAAGCCCCTCACGGCACTGTTCGCTTGTGGTCTTGGAAGCGAAGTGAATTTGTCTGCCCTCGAATCCCTCCTTTAACATCTGGTAGACAACATAATAAATGACCTCTGCTCAACGTGGTATTTTGCCGGCTGCAGAATATATTATGTAATTGCTATTTGTCATTTGGCAGTGATATATTTTGCCACACAGGCAGCTGAGCTGATTGTTAGCATATCTCCCCTCATGGTGTTTTTTAACAGCATCACAATTTACCATTGATTATAATCCTCAGGGATTCAATTGTTGTAGGGGATTCAAGCTGCATCACAAAAAGCAGTTATTAAGCAAAGCTCTGCTGGTGTGTTATCAGCAGAGGCCGCGTTGCTGCTTTAGCTGCCTATAAAGAGCACAGAGTTTTTAAAAAATGTCAGGTAAACAAACATAAGCCGTATCATATCAGTTCGGCAACTCAGCAGTTCTCCAGCTGAGGCAAGCTGAACCAAAAATTCTTAGTCAGGGGAATATAAAGTTAATGCGAACTCTTTGTAGCTTCATCCCAGTGAATGTGAGCTTACTGACTGTCCTTCAGTCAGTGGCGGCAAAGATTAAGTTACATTTTCGCACCCAATGGCCAACTTGTCATGTGACGCCACTAAAATGCTAGTTAACCTGCTAGCAAACTTTGCTTGGCGTTACAACTGCTTAGCTTGGACTTTAGCTGTCAATAAAACAAGATTTTATTGCATAAAATCATTTTAAATAAGATGAAGTTATATACGAAAGGCCATTTCTGTAGTGGGTAAACCTAGATAGCTAGCTCAATAAAATTAGCTTGCTATTAAAATTGGCTCTTAGATTTAATTAGCCCAATGTTAATTTTCTTGCTTCCTAACAAGGCCGACTTGCTAAGTTCTTAACTAGCTTGGACAATATATAAAAATGAATAAATTAAGATTTTAAATAAGTTACTGCAGTGGCTAAATATTACCTGCATAACTTAAATGTAATGTTTGCCTAGCATTAACTAGCCTGCTAAAAAATCTGGCTTCTAGTTTCAGGAGCCTTAATGTTAGCTTTCTTGCTAAATTGTTAACTATCTTGGATATTAGCTAAATTACTTTATAAACAATATTGATGAGATTTTTTAAAAAGTTGTTGCTTCGATACTTTCCATTGGTGTTAACTAGCTTACTAGCGAATCTGCCTAGCTATTTTGCATAGAGAAGCAGCTGCTGTAAAGCTAACTGTAATGTTAGATAATCTGATTAGTCAGCTAGCAAATGTCAGTGTTTAGGTAGCTGGCAATCTTAGCTCATATTATTGATCTGTTATATTGCATTTTTATAACAGGATTTATTCTGAGCACTATGTCAAGAAGATAAAGGCTAGTAGTGATGATGTTGCCTCAGAAACGTGTTGCATTTGATATTGGTGCTGGGTGACCCGGGGACTCCTGGAAGCGGTAGTGAAACCTCTGAGTGTTGTTTTTTCTTTCTCTCATCCTCTTTAGATTTTGGTTGGCGGCTTGGAGTACTCCCCCGGCACTCTCCACATCTACTCGGACAGCACGCTGACACTTCCCGCTATCATCGGGATCGGCGCCGGAGGAGGCGTCCTCCTCATAGCCATCATCGCCGTCCTCATCGCCTACAAGAGGAAGACGAGGGACGCAGATCGCACACTCAAACGCCTGCAGCTCCAGATGGACAACCTGGAGTCCCGGGTAGCGCTGGAGTGCAAGGAAGGTGAGGAGATCTGCATCTCAGTGGTCAGATAGTAGTCAGGACTGTACATATGCATATTAGAAACCTAAATAGCTCATGTTGGTTTTAAAAAATATTAAGATACAGGTCTGTCAGAGCTTCATATTTTTCTTAAAGGTGCCGTTTGTAATATTGAAAAATGTTTCTAGACCAGTAATAATCAAACAATTTAGAAAATTACCATATACATTTTTAGAAATAAGATTTTTCAATATGAATTGTATTTGTACATCATAAATGCTTCTTCATTTTGGCTATATTTTTTCTGGCCCAGAAATTAGCCCCACCCACAGCTTTTTCACTAAAGATTCACAAAGTCATTTTTAACAGAGGAGGTCTATTGAGTAAATTAACAGGGGAGTCACCTTGCAGGTGGCGAGAAGCAAGGAAAATGATCAACAGCTTCTTTGATATATTTTTTTTAACCTTTTAATGAAAGTTTTACAATCTGAGTCCATGCATGTCAGTTTCTTTAGTTAGTTATACAGTGAAATACACTTAAATTAAATTATTTTTAAAATTTCTCTATATCCGAGTTGCATTAGTAGCTTCAGCAAGCTAATTGAGCTAATGATTTTATTGCTTTAAGCAATGTCAGTAATACAGTATATATCATAACCTAAATTTGGTCATCTTTGAAAACAATATACTTCTCCTCCAGCATTTTTTGCTCACACATTAACATTTTGTCCATAGACAATCTTGCAGCGTTAAGAGAAAACACCAGCATGCCCAGGTTTCTGCCGTTTATAATTACAGTCCCGGTTTCAGCTTCTTTATTCTTTATATGCGAAATTTTTTTTCCTGCCATTATACCTTTGAGCAGAACATTTAACTTCAAATACCTCCAGCTGCTTCTGCACAAAAGTGTCCCCTAAGTGAATTAATTGTAGATCTGGAGTGTGGATACGCCACTAGCTGCTTGCAGGAGTGTTCATAGTTCAGGTAGTTACAGTATCACTCTCGCAGTGCCAAATGCTCCGGCGTAATAGAGAGTTAAAAGCTTTATAATTGGCCACTAATACTTTAATGCAAAAGAAGAAGCCCTGAGCCTGTCCTTCACAGTTGATCGTGAAAAATTCTTGCTTCTCTGCTTCATCCGCTCAGATTCT
>JAOVVH010000038.1:13372045-13382604 GCA_028566435.1 Scorpiodoras heckelii
CTAAAGTGAAATGATTGGACTTGATTAAGTAACTGAAACGACTGGACTCTAAACTGAAATGATTGGACACTAAACTGAAGTGATTGGACTCTAAAGTGAAATAACTGGACTCTAAAGTGAAATGATTGGACTTGATTAAATAACTGAAATGACTGGACTCTAAACTGAAATGATTGGAGTTTAAACTATGATTGGATGCTAAATTGAAATAACTGGACTTGATTAAATAACTGAAATGATTGGACTCTAAAGTGAAATAATTGGACTCTAAACTTAAGTGATTGGACTTGATTAAATAATTGAAATGACTGGACTCTAAATTGAAATGATTGTACACTAAACTATAATTGGTTTCTAAATTGAAATAACTGGACTTGATTAAATAACTGAAATGATTGGACTCTAAACTGAAATGATTGGACACTAAACTTAAATAGTTGGACTTGATTAAATAACTAAAATGATTGGACTCTAAAGTAAAATATTTGGACAGTAAACTGAAATGATTGGACAGTAAACTGAAATGATTGGACTCTAAGGTGAAATAATTGGACAGTAAACTGAAATGATTGGACTCCAAGGTGAAATAATTGGACAGCAAACTGAAATGATTGGATTCTAAACTGAAATGATTAGACACTAAACTTAAGTGACTGGATTTGATTAAATAATTAAAATGACTGGACTCAAAATTGAAATAACTGGACTTGATTAAATAACTGAAATGATTGGACTCTAAACTGAAATAATTGGACAGTAAACTGAAATTATTGGAAGAACTTATAAAGCATGTATAAAGCACTTATTAAGTACTTATAAAGCACATATAAAGCACATATAAAGCACTTCACAGAATAAAAACGAGGTGATGAAGGTAAAACAACATGCCCGGGGCTTCCCTAACTTATAATGTGTATAAACATGGACGGCTCCTTCTGTAGTGATTTGTTTTAGGAATGTTACCGTTGCTATAGTAACAGCCCATTTCCAGGGATGTGTACGACAGACGCAGCACATAAATCTAAGGCTAATAATAAACCAAATCAAAAGAGAATAATGGTTGATGTGATGCAGCTTTCTGTAAGGAGATGTTTAGTGAAGTTTTTTTGGAAGGAGTCTCCAGCGTCAGTCGTTCAGATAAAGGAGGATTTCTTTTTTTTGTTTCAATACTTTTGACACACTTTTAGTTTTATATATGAACCTTAAGTGAGGTGTAAAGAGGCTTATGAGGAATGGAAGGAATGTTTGTAGCTGCTACACCGAGGACATCCCATGTTAAAAGCGACAGAATTTTTCATTCTTTCGTCGATTCATCTTTGTGCTCGTGGTATAAGAGAATAAAACACTGTAGGCTGGATCGCAGTACTTCATCGTGGATTGTTTTCCTATAAAAGCACAGCCCTGTGTTTTATTCCTGGATCAAACATGACACAGACAGACAGGAAGTATTAGAGTGTGTTTTTAATTTAATTTAAATACAGTCGTGTGACTGACAAAGTTCAATACACAAGTATTTACAGAACAGCTGTGCAAACCAGCAGGGACTTCAACGTTGAACTGAACAAGTATCTGCACTTTACAAAAAAATATATATAACAAAAACACAGAAGTCAAATTCAACTTAAATAGTACAAGAACTAATACATTCTTTTGTTTTTGCACCTTAAAAGGTCCTGTTTTAACATTCAGGTTTGACATTTGGTCCTGTAGGCGAAACAAGGAAACAGTTAGTCACTGGATTTCAGACTCTAGTGCTATTTAGATCTCTTTGGCTTTCACATTAGTGACCTTGTTTTTTGTTTTTCGTTCTAGGTAAACACACACACTGAGTCAGGGAGAACAGTTTCAATCCCATGAGCCAGTTCAGCACCTCGAGTTTGGCTGCTCACGTTCTTGAACGTTGTTATGACTTTAGAGCGCGGATACCGAAAGTAAAAGGCACGTCGGTTTAAAAATAATAAAAATAATAATAATGTTCCTAGGACATTTAGTGAACAGTGTTGAGTTGTTTCTAACGGGAAAAGTTCCCTGGTTGGAAACACGTCCGTGTCACTGACGGTCGCTGTTGTATCCACACTCCCAGTAGGACATGACACAAAAAAAGCATCCTCTTAAAATGAGGGAACGATAATATATTTATACAGAGAGCCTGTACAACCAGGCGGTCAGTCGCATGTTCTTGGTCGATGACGGCTGTAAGTCCTTCAGCGTGAACGGGAACAGAGCTGCTTTGGAAACTTCATCCCTCGAGTCCAGAACATAAACACCTACAACTGAGTGTCTGACTTAATAAATAGGTAAATAAATAAACCAAGGAGAGCGCCGGTTGTGTGCAGCAGTGTAGAGTGTAGAATCAAGACACACACACAGATACACACACACACACACGGCCTGGATTTCTGCAGGAGGACAAGGCACGGGAGAAAGGATAGCGTGAATGCCGGAGAACTTTTCCATAAAAGAGTCATAAGTAGGATAAGGACGTGTTGAGAAGCCAGTGTAATCCAATCCAGTGTATCAGTGAATCAGCGGGTGTGACGTTTCAAGGGGAACAGCCGTCTTTAATTAGTCCGTGTTTTAAAATTAAAGGCTTGGCGTGATGTTGCTGTCGTCCTGCAGGTCTCCGAGGTCGTCCGAGCTCTCCGTCATCCAGGGATGTAGCAAAATCTGCTCCAGGCTTGGACGCTCGTCGGGGCGGTAGGCGAGACACCAGCGAATGAGAGACTGGCATTCTGTAACAGAAAAGGGGGAAAATCAGCAACTGTTTCACTTTACAAACCAGACCAAGTCGTTTTTCGCTGTTGTTAACTCCACTGGAAACGGAAACTCAGGAAGCGCAGGAACTGACCTTTAGAGACACGCTTCGTGAAACTGGGCGTAGCCTGGACGATGTCTCGGTCCCTCTCGAAGGGAATGTCTCCACACACCATGTCGAACAGCAGGACGCCCAGAGACCAGACGGTGAGCGGAAGTGCCTCGTAACGCTGTTGCAGGATCCACTCGGGTGGGCTGTAAACTCTGGTTCCTGACAGGGGAAAGAAAAGAAACGGGCCGTTAGGAAAACGGTGGTATGACGGTGAACGTCTGATGAACTGTTGTGGGGTTGTGAGGTCTGGCCAAGGAGATCTGTTCCTGCTTTGTAGCAGTGACTAAAGTTCTCCATCTGTCTCACCTTCAAAGTCAGTGTAGGCCGTGTCCTTGAGCAGAGCACCGGATCCAAAGTCGATGATCTTGATATCTCCGGTACGCGTGTCCACTAGAATGTTCTCGTCTTTGATGTCTCGATGGACGATGCCCCTCGAGTGGCAGAACTGAACCGCTTCAACTACCCGCTTCAAAAACCTGCCGACGAGACATCGTTTATTTATATACGTTTTACACATTTCAGTTTAATAAAAATAACTCCTCAAAGGGATAAATATATATTATATATATATATATAATATATATATGCTGTACCTTCGTGCGATCGGTTCATCTATGGCGCCGCGCTCAGTGATGAAGTCGAACAGGTCCTGGCACGGCTGAGGTCTCTCGAAGACGATAAAGAAACCCTGACCGGGTACCTCGAACCAGTCGAGCATACGGATGATGCCGGGGTGCCCCGAACCCCCGAGCCGCAGCAGGAGCGCCACCTCCATAGGGATCGGGTTTGATTCACCAGCCTAACACACACACACACAAAGGAGGAGGATAAGCTTGTAGTCTGAATACCGGCTATAAAATAACTTCATGAAAGTAAACCTTTGGCTTTGTTACATCACACCCAAGATGTTTATAATCACAGCTAACAACAAAGTGCAATGTTTTCATCTGACTCATCTCTCAAGCTTTAGCCATGTGACCAAAAAAAATCCTAAAAATATTATATTTAGTAACACAATCAAGTTCTTCCTGTTAAACATCTTTTCTCGTTTTTGTTATTGTTGTCTTAACTATGGGGGAAAAAAAATACGATCGCTTCCGGTTCCTCTATGGACTGTTTTGAAAAATCCACCGACGTCACCACGCACTACGTCATTGCCTAGCAACCAACCAACCAACCAACCAGTAGATGGCGCGCCGATCCTTATTATTATTATTTTTTTAAAAGTATTTATTTATTTTTAAACTAACGTGCAGTGAAATAAATAAAAGCTTAGTTAATTTAAAAAAATAAAAATAAAAAATAAATAAATAATAAAGTGTTTCAACTCACCAGTCCTGCCCACTGTTGTACTCTGTCATGGCAAACTTGTTTAATAGCGACCTGAAATGTAAAATGTAATACTTTAGAACAAAATATGCTTTAAATAACTAACTACAATTATTCATAAACATTATTAATAACTTAGTTAGGTTATATAACAGTTAACTAACTAACTACATGGTTACTAGAATCACAGATATTAATTATTTACGATTAAATAAGAATAAATGTATTAATTTATAACGAACAGCGCTGATCTCAGGTATTCGTTATATAATCTAAATGTACTCTGAGGCACTTCAGAGTTTTTTTACTGGTAGAAAAGTGTAAAAAATAATGTTGATAATTTACCTGTAAACCATCAGAGACTCGCTGTCCTGAGAAGACCGACCCGAAGCCGCCGCTCCCGAGAAGCGCTCCTAACTTATACTGCTTCTCAAAGCACTCCTTAGCGCCTGGAGCTGAAAGAAAAGACACAGAAAAGATCAATGTAACGAACAACTAGGTGCCAGGTTTACTTTTACCCCGTTTTAAAAAGTCTACACA
Organism: Scorpiodoras heckelii; assembly: GCA_028566435.1. Classification (NCBI taxonomy): domain Eukaryota; kingdom Metazoa; phylum Chordata; class Actinopteri; order Siluriformes; family Doradidae; genus Scorpiodoras; species Scorpiodoras heckelii. The sequence goes on from JAOVVH010000038.1 coordinate 13,376,781, forward strand.
CTTAAAGCTGTTATTTCTTACCGGGTTTTCCTCTCGCGTCTTCTGTTTTGTCTCGGCGCGAATCCACTACACGTTTGTCCAACATCTTTCACAAAGGTTAAAAAATAACAATGATAATAACAATCCACAAAATTACAACAAGCCAAGGCTTCTTAGCACGCCGCTATAAAGCCATCAGGACTGCATATCCATGCTTTAAATAACTTCAAGCTCATTAACTAGCTGTCTGTCTGTCTCTCTGTCTGTCTCTCCTCCTTCTGCACGTCTCCTGTGCCCGCGCTCGTCTCTCCTCCTCGGGCTTTTGTTGATGTTTTAAGTTTGTGTTTACGATCATAGCCACGCCCCATTCCGGACGCGGCGTCCAATGGCGTGCAAGCTTGTCGCGGACTGTCTTGACCCGAGCACCAATCGTCCGCCGGGATTCTTTCAAAATGTTTGAATATTAATGAGGACGTGGTTTTTCTCCGAATCCGCCAACGTACGCACGCACGCACTGGCGCACTAGAGCACTACGAAGTGCGCCGAAGGAGTAGGCAAGGTGAGGCGGAGAAGGGCGGGTGCGTTGTATTAGTACGTACTACGTAGTACGCTAGTAGGCACGGCTGTTAGGCGTCGCGCTGTGGTGTTGCATTCCCGCGCAAAATATGGCTTCCGCTGTGGATCATATATGGGTTATATATAAAGTAATAAAAAAAAGGGTTAAAATGAGTCAGGAAGTTTTTAATGAGGGGGAAAAAGTTAAAAATGAATTTTTTTGTAGGGATTGTAACGTCCACAAACGTGCCATTAACACTAAAATGACCATCAGGTCATTTTAAAATAAATAAAACAAACAAACACTGACTGGAATCTTCACAGTGTAGTGTAATTAGGTGTTGAGTATTCAGTGTTCAAAAATATGCACAAAGGCATATTCACTTACTAAAAACACAAATCCATTTGTGGTTACATTCATGAAAACTGGCTACACACTGCACAACACAATGCAAACTTGCTTTGCACTTCCAATTTCCTCATCGTCACTTTCCTTTTCCCTTTATTCAGCCTTGCACCTTTGTCTAGCTTTTGCAGATCCACCTTTATGATGTTAATCATGTCCGTTTACTCATTCATGCACTGTGAAAACGAGTACTTCTCACTTAAACGCTGCACTTTTGTACCACGGTTCCTCCAACACCAAAAAAAAATCAAACATTAAAAGCAACTAACTTCAGCACCTGAAAACCCCCTGAGAAGTCATTTTCTAATAGCGTACACGCAAAGCTTTACTACATGTGACAAACTCGCTTTCGGTGCTCCTGCTTTCATGCAGTAAATGCTTTATATGTGATTAAAGGTACGACTTGAGCCTGTGACCAGTTTGCTCCAGACGTCCCTTTCATGCATACCTACCTGCTAAAGCTGTGCAAAATGACCTACGGAGTCCATCAACAACATATCAGCTATATTTTTTTTGCCTGTGATTCATTGCAGAAATGTATTTACAGATATAAAAGAAGTGCATGTATTGTGACACGCACACACACACACACAAACACAGAGAGATAGAGAGGTAGAAAGAGAGAAAGTGTGTGACAGAGAAGCCACACCACCACACAACAGAGATAAGGCCATTTTCTTCAGAAACTTCTCCTTTTTTATTCCAAGAAAAAAAAGAGCTTTCTCCATTCCAAACAAGAAAATAAAATACAACAAGCTTATATTAATCAGGTATTAAGATGATAAAGTGTGACATTTTTTATAGATTTTTTTTTCCTCATGTTTTTTCTTCTATGACAGATCAGTTATGTTGGTTTAAACATGCACCTAATAAAGAAGTCCAATCTTGGCATTAGTGGCAAAAGAAAGTAAGGTAATGGTGAGGGGAAGTCTTACAGTGACGGTCATTATTACTGATAGATGATAGTGATCAGGACATGATGGGAGAGTGAGAGGGAAATGGGGTTTCTATGACGACGGATACGATGATGGTTTGGTTGGTTGATCCCCGGGGGTTGTGCCTTCTCCCGTACCGCGAGAGGGCTTTCGGAGCGCCGTCGTCCCTTTATCAACTGCTGTCTGGAGACGGTTCTCTATGCATGGCGTTCTTCTTCATGCTGTCGAGGTACTCCTGTTGTGATACGGCCAGGACCGAGGCCAAAATCTCATCGTCCTCCCAATCTGTCAGACCTTTCGCGAAAATAAATAAATAAATAAATAAATAAATAAAGCACATTACCAAAAATGAAGAACTGACAGAGGCAACAAAAAACGTTGACACATCTTGCGGGTTTCACAGTCGTCCCACACCTCAACCATTATTTCCGTTATTAGTTAGCTTCTTGTGCAGCTTCCTGCTAAGGTCCAGAGTTGAGAGAAGCTCATATGAAGTAGATCTGTTATCATTAATCATTTCCCCTTTTCACACCATTTCACCTTTTCCACCCACATACCCACCCACTCATCCACCCACCTGTTCCTAAAAATCACACTAAACCTTCTAAACAATTATTTCACCCTTTCGGCAAAAAAGTTCATTCGAGTTCTTCGGCTTGTCAGAGTGAGAAAATGATCACGGCAGCACTTTGGTTCATACTTTTAAACATAATTCTCACTGGAAAATTGGAGTTGGAAAATTGGCAAGTATTACCGTGTCATAAAATTTAACATCCAATCAGGTTCCAGTATGCAAATAAGACAGATTCTGGATAAAAAGGGAACAGGGGGAATGTGTAGAATTGGCATCATTTGCATATTCATAAAATTTGCATGACTCTAAGAGCTTTGCCACATCAAACAACGTAATAATTTTTTTACATTATGCAATATAAAACCAGTTTCGGTGCCTACTGGGAAGCTCATGAGCCATGAACCTCAGACAAATAATAATACAAAACAAACCCAGTTGACCCCCATCAGCATTATGGAAATCTGTCCCTGCTAACTGATCCTCTTTACTTATATTTGGCTGGAATAGCATTTGTGAATGAAGTGTATTATTATTATTATTATTATTATTATTATTATTATTATCCCGAGTCCCTGCCCTTTATGCTTCGTAATTTGTTTTTACCAAAAGCTGTTGGCGACATGTCCTGCATGATGGCGCGGTAACCCAGTGCGGGGTACAGGGACACCAGAGACGACGAGGTGGGTCTGTCTGCTCCAACACAGGCTTGGTTACTGGGCCCTGCACAGTACAAAATAAACACTACATGACTCACTCACTCACACACACACACACACCCCTGACTATGTGTTCTTCATTATGCATATCCTGGGTACATTACACATCCATGACCTCAGAGGGCCTTTTGTTTGTAAAGCACTGGAAAACACTGGGGATATACTTCAGGCCTGGGAAACCCTACTCACAAACATTTACATGTGTTTTGCACAACAAATAACCAGTTCTTCACTCGCTGCACTCGTAGGTCAACCTTTACACAGTTTACTTAATGCGTCGTGATCTGAAACACGTCACCGTGTTTCAGAAAGCAAAACATTAACACTAAATTGCTTCTCCGGTACATGGAGTGAAGAACACGCAGAGCTGTGTACACGCTGATCGACATGGGCAACAGGAGCAGAACTGGATGTGTGTGTCATGGAGGTGGTGTAATTGAGCGTGGCATACCAGGAGCACAAGGCGAGGGGGGTTTGGACAGCGCGAGAGCCGCTCCGGCCGGGGAGGGAGGCTTGGGCGCCGGGTCCGAGTGGACCGGGTCTGGGTTCTCGGGGGACGGGGCGGAGCTCCGGTGCCGTGGGGACCGTGCGCTCCACTCCTCCAGTCCACTGGAAGCTGCAGCAGTGGCGGAGCTGCATGTGGCGCTGGCCTTACGTGGCTGAGGCAGAGACAGAAAGGCAGAGAAAGTGTTATACACTTTCGATTTATTCCAGACACTCAAAATGGAAACTGTCCTCTTCTGGGAGAAACGAGATTATAAACGATTACAGTACACAAGTAAAGAAAAGACAAACAGTACCAGTACAGAGTGTGTGTCAGAGGGTTGCTCAGTCTGAGCGTAATTATTCATAATAGTCCTGGGATAAACACAGGACAGTCTTTATGATCCCAGGAACACTTCTAAAGACAGAATCGTCGTATTTATACTTTAAAACAAAATCGTTTTTCTATAGATCAACGTTAAAATTAAACCTGAACTTTTCTGTTAACATCATTTTTTTTATCATGTCAAACGTTTGCACTTTCGCTTTCAAGCCGTTTATATGAAGACTTAGTGTTTCTCTGAAACAACACACTTCACCGGTGGCCAAAGTGAGAAAAACGCAGACGTAAAAACACCTTGTGTTGTCTTCCGGAACCCTGTAATGATCTCTGAGCTCTTCTCTGAAAACACAGGCTTTATGTGAAATGGCAGGTAGTATTTACTATGAAAATCAGGAAAGATTTTCAACACTTGAGCGTTTTGCACCTCGAGCTCACTTTACCAAGCATTACATGATATCTCAAAGAGAAACTGAAATTTTTCTAAAGTGCCGAAAGAACGTGCCAGAAGTGCAGCCAGAGTCTCACTGCAGGACCTGCCCTTACTCCTCGTGACGGTTTTACGATGGCTCACCGTCTGGATTTGGCTCACCTGCCGCGCCTGTTTCTCCTGATCCCGGAGCCACTGCAGGTACGACTCTCGGGCCACCTGCTCCTCGATTGCCTCGTTGGTAGCCTCCCAATCGGTGGCTCTCTTTTTATCCTCCAGCATCTGCTGCTCGATCCACGACTCCTCCGACGTCTTGATGGCGTTCTTCATCAGAGACTGGTCCGCGTACTGCACAGACGCAGACAGAGAGTGAACACCGAGTCGGCTTTTAAAGGAACTGTTCATATATTCTTACGGTGCATTTAAACCAGAGCTGGTCGTGGTGACAATATAATAGTGAGAGCGTGACAAATTACATCATAATACAATTTTTTTCTGAGAAGTCCCATGATAAATTTATTTCTTTTTTTTAAATATTTGTTATATTCCCTTAGTGACAGGATAGTACAAGGCAAAACAAGAAGGCATCATAATTGACAACCATCAACTGAACATGTAGGCTATATCTAAATCTTGTTTTTTAAATAACATATTGTGATACATAATGTGTATCCATAGACATGTCTGTAAATACACTGAAGTACCAGAAGAACCGGTATACCAGTTAATACTCGGTAGGTCCCCTATGAGATCTTGGAGTGAACATTGCACAGACCTCACGCTGATGTTCGTTGAGGCCCCAGCACAGAATTCTGATGTTACCTGAGGCAGTGTTACACGCCTATCACGTGAAACGATTCTTTTTACAGCCATGCTGCCGGCATAAGTTCGAGGTTTTGCCATAATTCTTGTAGTCACATTACACCCCTGAAACGCTCATCTGTGAAAATTCAAACTTTGCTTCTACCTCTGAAATGCTGTGACCCATCTCATGAGCTCCAACTATTAAACTGTGTTGAAAACTGCAACATCGTGATGACTTGCCATTGTCACGGCAGAAACGGCTCTAGAAGCTTCCATAGATGTCGATCACTTTATATACACACTGGCGGATGCAACCATTGAGGTGGTGTCAATGAGGTGGCGTTGCTGTGTGTATTGCATAGGCTATCGTACCAGTTTTTCTGGTACTTCAGTGCACTGTATCATGATTCCACCCCCCATAACTTTATATAATGACTAACTGCTGTCCCAATAAAGAGGTTTCAAACACCTATTACAAAATTGCCCACTGCACATGGTACATTTTCTACTGACATGATTATTTGCAATATATATATATACAGGGGTTAGACAATGAAACTGAAACACCTGTCATTTTAGTGTGGGAGGTTTCATGGCTAAAT
>JAOVVH010000038.1:13522497-13532910 GCA_028566435.1 Scorpiodoras heckelii
AGGCTGGTCCAATTTAGCCATGAAACCTCCCACACTAAAATAACAGGTGTTTCAGTTTCATTGTCTAACCCCTGTAATTGTTACATTGTATTTTTTATACATGCTATTTATTTGTTTAGTTGATAAATATAAATGACAATATGATTTGGAAAATATGATAAATTATTGAAAGTATTTACATATAGATATAGAGACGGAATCAGGTGCAGTTCAGTTTATTCACAGACAATAACGATCAAATGAGAACAGTGCAAAATAGAAACAGGTAAACAAAGGAACGAAGACAAGGCGAACTGAGGCGTGGATCTTGAAGCTCTAGGCGCTGGCGTAGAAGTCCAGGCGTAAACCACGTAACTAAAAGATAAACAGAGACTTGTCTGAGGCAGGATTCATATCATAAACCATAAAGAGAGAACGTAAACTGGAATGAGGTTGGAAAACAAAAGTGAGTACTTAGCTCTAGAGTAGACTGAAGTCGTGGTTGAGGTAACGTCTCTCATAGAATTGAGTTGGTTTGATCCGTGCTGCGTGTAGGAAAAGACTGATCTTTTAAACGCAGCGTGGAAGCCTGGCTGATGCCAGGTAACGAGCGAAACCTGTAGCTCATTACCTGCACTTCTCCTGGGATCTGTAGTCCTGGCTTGTAGTTCTAATCTGTTAGCTTTGTCGCCCCCGTGTGGCGGTGGACGTAACACTAACATTTACATACTACATATTTATATATAATAACCGTATAATTGTAAAAATGATTTTAGATATTTACATATAGGACATAATATGGATAGTATACCATACTCATAAATCACACATCTTAAATAGTATTAGTTTATAAATTGGCATTTATCTCAATTTCTAAAGTTTGTCCCTAAATTAGAAAAATTAAATGAGTTGTTAATTGGGATATACAACCTGAAATGTTTAACTGAATGATGATTTTTTTTTTGATTGATTTATATGTTTTTCTGCATAAAGTTTATTAAAACAGGAAACTTTAAAATAATCATTAAAATAACGGCAGCTCTGTGCATAAAAACATGAGAATTAAACACACACGCACACACGTTAAAAATGGCCTGTTGTTCTATAAGACAAATGAGCATTCAGGACATTTATATGTTAATTAGTATTCAGTCTTGGGACAACACTTCACAGGTGGTCACAAAAGTCTAATCTACTGGACTGGACCATTAAGTTAAGTGTGATGTTCGGGATATGTGCCTATTGTTCTACACAACAAGTTTTTTTTGTCATTCACTTCAAGTCATTCATTATATAGAAAACTTAATGAATGGAGTAAAGCAGCGATCAAAACGGTGATTTAGAATGAAATCAATGTTGTTGTTTTTAATTGTACATCGCTGTAGAGATTTTCAGTTTATTATGTCGGCCATTCATATTTTTTATTTCATTTTATATTTTAAAATCCAACGTGTCCAAGGCGGGATTCGAACTGGGCGCTAGAGGCGGCAAATCTTGGTAACGGTTATAGTCGAAACCTCGACAAACAAGCGATAGCCTTGGCGCAGTGGGTAGCGCTGTCGCCTCACAGCAAGAAGGTCCTGGGTTCAATCCCTGGGTGGAGTGGTCTGGGTTCTTTCTGTGTGGAGTCTGCATGTCCTCCCCGTGCCTGCATGGGTTTACTCCGGTTTTCTCCAACAGTCCAAAGACATGCATATTAGGTTAATTGGTGTCTCTAAAGTGCCCCTAGTGTATGAGTGTGTGTGTGCCTTACGATGGATTGGTGCACTGTCTAGGGTTGATCCTGCCTTGCGCCCTATGCTGCCGGCTAGGCACCGGCGCTCCTGTGACCCTGGGGACAGGAACAAGCAGTTAAGATAATGAATGAATGAATGAATATTTTAAAATGATTATAACATAAAAAGCCAGGAATTTAAAAGTGTATAGAGCAAATTCTTTACAGTTTTGCACACATTTATGGGCACTTTATGAATAATTAGCATCTGGACATTGCTACCTTTTATAAAAGGCATTCCAAATGTTTTGTAACAGTGAATCAGGGACGCAACAGTGAGTAGGAAAAGAATCGGTCAGTGGATTGCTTTAAAAAAAAAAAAATTCTAGGGCTGGTATGATATGATATCATTTCAAATGATCACAATAACAGATTCTGGAATCATATTTGATGCTTGTTGAAATATTATTATATTTTGAGATATTTCTTTGGTAACACATTAAAATACAGTCTGTTATTACGGGGAAAGTACCTGTTAAGTGTAGTGTAGGAAAAAATAAGTAAAGAGTAATTAAAGTTTATGATTGCAGAAGTAAATAGTTGCTATTTTGCATAGGCTCCACTACCAGTTTTTCTGGTACTCCAGTGCACATATTAATTTAACACTGTTGCAAATTCTCATTAGCTCAGTATTCAGTGCTGTAAGAGTTAACTCATAAACCGTGGAGGCTGTTAAATGAATCACACCAAGATTTGTTGAAATTTTCTTCATGAATGGAATTTATTTATTCAGCTAACAACGTACAAATGTATTCCATCATTCTTCATCACACAGCTTATGAAGTATAACGTGTATAGGTTTTTTTTTGTAGGTTGCATTAAAAATGACCAACTCCCAACTCAGACTGCTTTTTAAAGTCAAAGTAAGTGCAGACTGGAGCAGGAGGATGAAATTCTGTAGCTTCTGTGGGTTATAATGAAACGGTACATCAGTGTGGAATATTACTGCTGCTGTGTGAGCTGGCTGAACAGAGCTGTCACGTTATTGAGTAATGCTTCGGCTGAGTCAATGTCTGGAACAGTGTAATCATTCGTTTAGATTTAGAGATATCGAGCTATCTTGGTTTTTTTTTCGCCTTGCAGAAAAGTGTTGCATGGTTTCAGGACATATATAATTCAGCATTCTCTTAAAACCCCATGCAAACACTTTGGCAATTAAAGATTTCAGTACTATTTTTTGTTTCATTCTCTACATTTCCCGTATTTACAGAGCAAAAACATGGCAGCTTTACACACAATTATCTTTCAGAGAAGTTCGATAACAAATAATACTGCCAAAAATACAAAGAATGATGAAGAATAATAAAAGGAAGGAGACAAATTCATTGTATAACTCTTTAAACCAAAATCAATTTTTCTTCACGTTTTCAATTTCACAACTCAGACAGTTAATGCTACATAACAGTGCAAGTATTAAATCTTTTGGTCAGGGGAAACATCAAGAATATTTTACTGTAATATTAGATCATTCTTAGCTGCTTAATAAAATATCAAAATCCAGTGATTTGTTTTGTAATCCTCCCCATGTGTTTGTTCTTATTCTTTAAAAAGTGCTCTATGCATCAGTTTCAAAAATGTTCTAGCGCTTTTTTTTGGGTGACATCACGATCTATAGCATAGCCTTAGACGTATTATAGCATTAGACGTTTATAGCATAACATTAACAACACAGTATACCATCACGTCTCTATGTTAAACAAATCGGAAGAAAATAAATACGGTGTCTGATTTTTTTTTTTTTAGTAAATAGTGATTTCATTTCAGTCCAAAGCTGCCGTCTTGGGGGTTTACACAACGCAGGTGCAAGAACACACAAACACAGACACTTCAGTACACATCCCACATGCTGCTAGACTGCTACATCAACCGTGTCACTGCTTTACAGACGCTTTCCTCATTCGTTAGTAAACACGAAGACATCCGAAAGATGTGTGAGAGATCGTCGTGATAAAGCTTCAGATAGAAAATGTGTATTTTTATGGGGTTTTTTTTAAATCCAAGCTTGCATCATTTTGACGTCCGTGCCTCTTTGTCCTCCTTGTAGCCATGGTCGAAGGGAAATCAACTAAATGGAGTCCTGCTTTTTGCCCCTCCGCTTTTCTTCAGTCCAGGCCACCTGCCATCACACACAAAGAAGAACACAGGATCTGTCAGTGGAACTTATTCAGTGGGGCATAAAACAGTGTGAACAGCAAAGGCTTTTTGTTATAATTGGTCACTTAGTGGAAATTTAATGCTTTGATTGCGTTCTGCCCTACTTACATGTTTCTGCTACAGTCAACTTCAGAATTATTAAAGAAAAAAGCATTATATAAAGTGCCAAAATTGCCAACATGTAGCATTTAAAGAGTGAAAAGAAATTACATTTTACCCAGCAGTGTCTGGTGCTAAAATTTTTGGGGTTCACAAAGTGTCAATAATACGGGACCGAATGTCGTTGTTTAAAAGCCATATGTCAGTTCATATAATTACGTCTCACAGCTGCTTAGCTAAAACAAACATGAAAAATTCAGCTGTTAAAGCTTGTAGTAAGGTACCAGCAATCCGTGAATTTGAGTTTAATGTGGGTTTATTATCAATAATATTAAAGTGTGAACACCACCAAAACCAAGCACAGCAATATTTAACCCGTTTAAAAGCACCAACAATGTAAAAAACATTAGAAAATAATAACATTTAAGAATCGAATCTATCAAATGACCTATCTGAGTGTGTATTTTAAAATTCAAAGCAAAATACTTAAGGCCAGAGCAGTGCAACAAAATTTAAGACTTTTTAATGTCAAAACCTTAAATTTTGCTAACATTGCTAACAAGTAGCAGGTGAGGAGTGAAAAGAAATACAATTTTACCCAGTAGTGTCTGATGCTAAAAGATCTTGGGGTTCACAAACAAACTGAAAATCACACTGTCAATAATGTGGAACTGAATGTCGTTCATGTCTCACAGCTGCTTAGCTAAAGCAGAAATGAGCAATTCAGCTGTTAAAACTTGTAGTAAGGTACCAGCAATCAGTGAATTTGAGTTTATTGTAAGTTTATTATCAATAATATTAAAGTATGAACACCACCAAAACCAAGCACAGCAATATTTAACCAGGTTAAAAGCACCAACAATATTAAAAAAAACATTTCAGAACTGAATTAAATATAATTGAATCAATCAAATTACCTACTGGAATGTGTATTTTAAAAACTCAAAGCAAAATACTTAATGCTAGTGCAGTGCACCACATTTAAGACTTTTTAATGCAAGAACCTTAATTTTTGCTAAACCAATTTAATGTCTATTAACAAACAAAACAAACCTGACATGTAAATTCAACCTCGATTTCTTGCCTGCTGCTGAGTTTGTAAATCAAGTCGATCTGGTCCAAGCTCCTTTATCCTTTTTTTTTTTTTCCATTAGACCATTTTTGTAAAGACAAAACAGAATATTCTTTCATTTAGAAGAAATACTGTGCTAACTTGAAACTCGGAGGCTCTTCTCATCAGTACCATCAACTCAGTTAACTAACAAGCTGATTGGATGATTCTTGACGATTCCTTAATTGCATGTACTCACACAGAAATACAACATTTTTTAATAAATGCTTACATGACTATTAGGCACATAGTATGACTAATCATTTTTATGTCACAATTATTTTACAATATATAATTCATTCATTCATTATTTAAGCTGGTTATCCTACTACTGGGTCACAGTGGGTGCGGAAGCCTATCCCAGCACTCGTTGGGCAGAAGGCAGGGAAACACCCTGGACAGGTCACCAGTCCACTATAGTGTTATCCCACATACTTCTTCTTCTTCGTCGTCTTCTTCTTCTTCTTCTTCTTATTATTATTATTCCAACTATTTCTGCAATTGATACAGCCCAAACCACTGTAGAACTGGTGCTTATAAAGGCTGATTTATACGTCTTTGTAGGTTCTATGCATATGGAGGGGTTTTCTGATAAAATAAAATAAGATAAATGGCATCATGCAGCAATAAATAAATAAAAGCTAAATTAAAAGTGATTAAATGTGCCATAAAATTTAGAAATAATAAATAAATGTGCCATTAAATGCATAAATAAATTAATAAAGTATTGTAATTAATGTAATTATATGTGTATTCATTGACTGATTTTATTTATTGCCACATGATTTATTTTATTTTATTTTATTTTATTTCATACTATTTTATTACAAAAACCCTCCAAATACACACAGACTATGCCGTAACCTACGCCTCTGCTGTTGTGGCCACTTACAGTTGTGTGTTGGTGTGTCTGTGTTGCTCTGCAGTTACACTGCCAAAGTGCTGGTTGGTGGTAGAGTTTCTATGCCACTGTGTTGAGTTTCCTCGTGTACTCTGGCAACTGAAGCAGAGCAAATCACGCTGAACAGCAGTTACTGAAATCTAATAATTGTATTAAACATGGTAATGCCACCTGATGTCTTTTTTAATTATTATTTTTAAACAGGAATTGATATTGAAACTGATATTAATATCAAAGATAATGCTGAACTATCATGAAAACTTTCTGTAAACACACTGAGGTAAATGTTTTCTGGTGTGTATCTACAAAAACTCTGATATAAAAGTTCCCAGAACCAAAAACAACCCAAAAACATTTCACACTGAAAATAAACACGACCTTAACCACGTTAATGTTGTTTGAAAAAACACGATAAAGGCTGCAGCTTCTATTACATGTCATACAGAATGCTGAATGACTCAGTGCACTTTGGCTAACAGTAATCAAGTCATCCAAATAAACACTGCAAGAACTTTAGGTATAAGCACAAGATTGATAGGATATAAAGTCATAGTGAGTGAGAAAACAAGACTGAGGAGAAAAGAGCACATGACTGCCATATGAAACTGGAAACTCCAGCAGCATGTTTCTCTTGTCAGTTGAAATATTGAAACGTTTCTCTGGCTTCAAGCATGTTCATCTATTTTTCTCCTCTCCGAATCCACTAATGTCTCACTGATAATTATCCACAACAGGCAGAGGCTGTATCCGCTACAGATAAATAATAGAAACACACTTTTCATACCACTTTAAGTGCTTTTTCCAACATGCTGCAACTCGAAGGGCTGTGAGGAAATGCGATGCTACCAACAAGACCATTTACGGCTTACGGTCTGCATCAATGTGACGTGCAGTTATGTTTCTGGGGAGATGCACGTCAAGCTACAGCGTAGGGCATGCCGTAAGGCGTACATGCCGTACCTACGGCATAGATTCGCCTCAGAAGAATAAATTGGCCTTAACATGGGTGACTCAGCAATGGACAAGATGCATGAGGCTAAGTTTAAGAAATGCACAGGCAATCGCAGTCCAATCCTAAAGTCCTTAAATCAAGCAAAAGTCATAACACCAGTCCACAGAGAGATGAAGGCCAAAGTCTCATCCAAAACACAGAACCAGGAAATAAAGCAAAGGTCAAAAACCTCAAGGCAAAATAGATAAATGGATCAGTACTTAGACAGAGATTAGCAAGGCTTATACAGGTGCTGGTTATAAAATTAGAATATCATGAAAAAGTTGATTTATTGCAGTAATTCCATTCAAAAACTGAAACTTGTATATTAAACTCATTCATACACACAGACTGATATATAAGTGTTTATTTCTTTTAATTTGATGATTATAACTGACAACTAATGAAAACCCCAAATTCAGTATCTCAGAAAATTAGAATATTACTTAAGACCAATACAAAAAAAGAATTTCTAGAAATGCTGGCCAATGGAAAAGTATGAACATGAAAAGTATGAGCATGTATAGCCCTCAAAACTTAGTTGGGGTCCCTTTTGCCTGAATTACATGCTGCGGGGCATGGAGTCGATCAGTCTGTGGCACTGCTCAGGTGCCTTCAGTTCTTCTGCATTGTTGGCTCTGGCATATAACATCTTCCTCTTCACAATACCCCATAGATTTTCTATGGGGTTAAAATCAGGCAAGGTTGCTGGCCAAATAAGAACACAGATACCATGGTCCTTAAAACAGGTATTGGTAGCTTTGGCACTGTGTGCAGGTGCCAAGTCCTGTTTCAAAAATGAAATCTGCATCTCCATAAAGCTGGTCAGCAGCAGGAAGCATGAAGTGCTCCAAAACGTCCTGGTAGACGGCTGCATTGACCATGGACCTCAGAAAACACAGTGGACCAAAACCAGCAGATGACATGGCACCCCAAACCATCACTGACTGTGGAAACTTTACACTGGACCTCAAGGAACGTGGATTCTGTACCTCTCCTCCCTTACTCCAGACGCTGGGACCTTGATTTCCAAAGAAAATGCAAAATTTACTTTCATCAGAGAACATAACTTTGGACCACTCAGCAGCAGTCCAGTGCTTTTTTGTCTTTAAACCAGGCGAGACACTTCAGACGCTGTCTCTTGTTCACGAGGAATGCGACAGCTGAAACCCATGTCTTGCATACGTCTGTGTTTGATGGTCCTTGAAGCACTGACTTCAACTGCAGTCCAGTCTTTGTGAATCTCCCCCACATTTTTGAATGGGTTTTGTTTCACAATCCTCTCCAGGGTGCGGTTATCCCTATTGCTTGTACACCTCTTTCTACCACATCTTTTCCTTCCCTTCGCCTCTCTATTAATGTGCTTGGACACAGAGCTCTGTGAACAGCCAGCCTCTTTAGCAATGACCTTTTGTGTCTTGCCCTGCTTGTGTAAGGCCGGTGCAGGTGTTTTGAGTTAATTAGCTGATTAGAGTGGGGCACCAGGTGTCTTCAATATTGAACCTTTTCACAATATTAAAATTTTCTGAGATACTGAATTTGGGGTTTTCATTAGTTGTCAGCTATAATCATCAAATTAAAAGAAATAAACACTTGAAATATATCAGTCTGTGTGTAATGAATGAGTTTAATACACAAGTTTCACTTTTTGAATGGAATTACTAAAATAAATCAATTTTTCATGATATTCTAATTTTATGACCACCACCTGTATAGTAATGAACCTGGAAGTGACCAGGAAATGGGTGTATCGGAGGCTGCACTACGACTCAACCTTCACCGTCCTCCTCATTGTCCTTTGAACAAGATAATGGCCTCAATCATGCTTCCAAATCAATGCGTGTACGAACACGAACTGAAGGGACAAAGACCTCCACACGCAAAACTTTCGGAACATACAGTACATATACATTGACCTGCCAGGAAAACTGGTTCTGGAGCCTATGCAATATACACAGCAACGCCATCTATGCATGTCATTGGTTGGCTCCACCAGCATGTATATAAAGCAATAGACATCAATGGAAGCTTCTAGAGCTGTTTCCGCCATGAGAATGGCAAGTTTTCACGATTTTCAGCACGGTTTAATAGTTGGAGCTCGTGAGATGGGTCAAAGCATTTCAGAGGTAGAAGCAAAGTTTGAATTTTCACGTATGACCATTGCAAGGGTGTGATCATGACTACAAGAATTCTGGCAAAACCTCGAACTTATGACAGCAGTGTGGCCGTAAAAAGACTCTGGGTGAACGTGAGCAGCGTCGGCTGTCAAGAATCGTTTCACGTGATAGGCGAGTAACACTGCCTCGAGTAACATCGGAATTCAATGCTGGGTCCTCAACAAACATCAGCGTGAGAACTGTGCAACGTTCCCTCCAAGACCTTGTGGGGGACCTACCGAACATTAACTAGTATACCAGTTTTTCTGGTACTTTAGCATACAAAGAAATTAAGATGTTCATTATGGAGAACACTGTAGTCTCTTTAGATGCTCCAGGAATGATAGGAAAATGCAAATATGAAAAGAACAAGTGAACTTTTCCAACTAATACCAAGAGGTCAAGACATCAAAAATACACTTTGTAATAAAGTGACCCACACATGGCCTGGAGATGTGTGTATGAAAGGATAAGTCACTATGGTGTTCTTAATAGCAGTAAATATCTTTCTTCAATAAAGAAAAGAAAAGAAAAGAAAGCCCAGAGCTAAGTACGGACAGTGAAGAAAGAGCTTCGTGCTCAGACAACTCTGAATAAATAAGTGCTTCTCTCTCTCTCTCTCTCTCTCTCTCTCTCTCTCTCTCTCTCTCTCTCTCTCTCTCTCTTTTGCTCTCCCTCTGTTTTGATAATTCCATCACATTTGACTGATGTCACATAAACGGCTCGATTTTTCATTTCAGAATTTGGTGAGCTGCTTTTGATCAGACTGCAACACTGCGAGCTGTTTTTCGACTCTGATTTCTATGACAAGTGTTACTGAGTCACTGTGATTCATATCATACACAATGTTGCTTTTATTTATTGGTGAGTCCAGCAAAGAAATCTACAGTACAGACAAATGGCCTGAAAGAAACAAACACAGACAGACTGCATGCCGAACCAGAGTGTTATATAAATGCGGAAAGTTTTCCTGATGCTTTGAGAAGACCTCCCGCCTCCACGAGAGGATGAAGGCAAGCTTTTCTGCTCTCCTGAGCTGAGACAGTCTGTGATGCTGTACTGAGAGTGAAATGCTCTCTCTCTGCTCTTACAGACACTGTGACTCACGCTGAAAGGAGAAATTGAAAAGCAGACATTGTGGAAAAGCTGCTGTTGTAATGAGAGTGAAACTCTGCTCATGCAGTTTACCCACAATGCCTGTGACTGTGAGAAATGGTAGTTAGTAGCATTAATAATTCACATTATTAC
>JAOVVH010000038.1:13548808-13558925 GCA_028566435.1 Scorpiodoras heckelii
TACCCGGAGGAAACCCACACAAGCACGGGGAGAACATGCAAACTCCACACAGAACAGCCTGGACCGGGAATCGAACCCAGATTGTCTTGCTGTGAGGCGACAGTGCTGACCACTACACCACCATGCCGCCCCAGAGCTCATTTAGTGCAAATAAAATAATGGTGGAAAAAATGGAAGTCTCTTCTGATGTAAAGGATACTTGATAACCGTACTGGTGGTAATTTCATACACTACCTAAAATACGACCCCACACCTTTGCAGATTTTATAATCGTATTTTCTAATCTGAAGCCTGTAGATCACTGATGGACTACAATTAGTTTTGTCTCACCTGGAAGGAGACGAGGATGAAGGTAATGACAAGCTGCGATGTCGGGCTGATGAACCTCGGTGGCGTCACAGACTTCTTGCCCTGTTCGAAGATGCGGTAGATGCGGTTGGTTTTGGTCAGCATGGCCGAGTAGGTGATGCACATCCCGAGGCCGAGCAACAGCCTGCGTAAAGCACACACCACTGTGTTCGGCTCGGCGATCATCAGAAATGTGATGAGGTAGATCAGGAAGATGCCTGTCAGCAGCACGTAGCTCAGCTCGCGCCCAGATGCCCGGACGATGGGTGTGTCATTGAAGCGCACAAAGATGATCACTACGGACAGAGTGGCCGCGATGCCCAAGATGGCCAGGAACATGGGCACGACAGCCCAGGGTGAGTGCCATTCCAGCTTGATGATGGGTGTGGGTATGCAGGCAGTGTGGTTTGGCATGGGCCTCATGTCGAACGGACACATTTCGCACGCCAGCTCGCCCACCTGGTACTGGTAGCCATCACAGAGCTCGCAGTGCCAGCAACACGGTACGCCTTTCACCATCTTTTTCCTCTCGCCTGGCCGACATGGGAAGCTACACACGGAAGGAGGGATGTAATGCTCACCTGCAGACCACTGCATCTCGTCCACCTGAGGCATAATATGTGATTATTATATTAATACATGTTTTCATTAATATACTGTACAGAATAACTAAACTTGTGAAAGCTTCAAGCACGACTTTGTACCATAATACAAACCCCATTTCCAGAAAGCTGGGACACTTTCTTTATATGCAATAACTGAATATGCAAGAACAGAAATCTGTACTTTGTTAATTCACTTGAAGCTTTATTTTACAGACCAAAGGACAAAGAAAGGATTTTCAGTCTTTCATTGACAAACTTAGTTCTATTTGTTAAATATAAACCAATTCAGAAATTGATGCCTGCAACACACTCAAAAAAAGTCCAGACAGAGGCATGTTTACCACTGGGTCACATCACCTTTTCTTTTATTTATACTTTAATTGTTTGTTAATTAAAGATTCTAATTGCTGCAGTTTTGCAAGTTGAATTTTTGCCCATTCTTGTTGTGTACAAGACTTGAGCTGCTCAACAGTCTGATTCTCCTCTTCATGATGCTCCAGACATTTTCAATAGGAGACAGATCTGGACTGCAGGCAGACTTCTCAAGCCACAATGTTGTAACTCATGCAGAATGAAGATTGGCATTGTCCTGCTGAAAAAGACATGGAGTTCCTGGGAAAAGATGTCATCTTGATGGCAGCAGATGTCTCTCCTAAATACCAATATAAGCCTCCACATCAATGGTACCTTCACATATATGTAGATCACCCATGCCATGGGCACTGATGCACCCCATGCCATCACAGATGCTGGTTTTGCACTTTTTGTTGGTAACAATCTGGATGGTCATTTTCATCTTTGGCACATAGAATCCGACATCCATTTTCCCCAAAAACAAGCTGAAACCTGGACTTTTCTGACCACAGAACACATTCAACTGTCTTTCGGTCCATCTCAGACGACTTTGGGCCCAGAGAACTCGCCAGCGTTTCTGTGCATAAAATGTTTTAAGTGGCAGTGATTTTCCAAAGTCCTCCTTAGCCCATGTGTCTATGTCCATCACGGTAGCACGATGCTTTCTCAAACAATACTGCCTGAGGGCTCGATGTTCACACACATTCAGCAGTGGTTTCCGCCTTTGGCATTTACACACAGAGATTTCCCCTGACTCCCTGAATCTTTTCATGATATTATGAACTGTAGAGGGTGAAAGACCTCAATTCTCTGTAATCATGCACTGAGAAACACTGTTTTTGAACTGACTGATAATTCTCTCATGAAGTTTGGCACAAAGTGGTGAACCACGACCAGCCTTGCTTGCCTGCAGCGACTAAGCGTTAGGTGGATGTTCCTTTTATACTCAGTCTTGATGACCTCACCTGTTACCAGTTAAACTGCTAATTGTGGAACCTTCCAGAACAGTGTTACTTGTATAACCTTTTCAGTCTTATTTTGCCTCTGTCCCAACTTTTTTTTGAGTGTGTTGCAGGTGTGACATTCTATTGTTTTTTATATTTACAAAATACAATTAGGTTTGTCAGTGAAAATGTTTTCTTTGTACTTTTTACAATTAAGTGTCCCAAATTTTCAGGAAATGGGTTCTGTACAATAAGTGGCGAATAAAACCTGATGGTTTTATTCTCTGTTTTACTACAATAAGCTGAGCTGATCATTTTCCAGTAACAGCAAGTGTTTCATGCCTCCTAAACCAGGGCATCTTGCCAATGATAAAAATGTATTATTTATTAAAGAACAACACAAGTACTTTTTATAGTTACATTTAATATTGTGGAACATTTGCAAAACAACTTATTTCGTATTATCACTTACTTTACAGCAGCTAGAAACAGTTTCTCTTTATTCTCTCTTGAATTTAATGACAGAAATTACTTAAAAGTAGCTTTTCCATTGAACTTTGTTTTTAGTAAATCACTGCGAATAATAATACTTCAGGAAGTTCTGTTATAGGAAAATATATATGTATCATTCCTTACTTAAGAGTGTGACATGTTGTATTAGTTAATTGAAACCAGGTCCCTTGGTACTGTTGTCCTCTAATTAAAATGTAATTACCGGTATTAGTAATTATAAACTGATGTTTTGATCTTAATCAAGAAGTAAGTGTGACAGTCAAAGTCTCCAGAAGAGCTGTGGCAGATTCTCCAAGACACTCAGTAAAACTTAAAAACTCATTTTCTTATAAAACTGCACACATTGTACCTGGGAACACTGTTTAAGAAAAAGGCACAGTACTGCATAAAGTATAATTCATTATGTTTTCTTTTTTCAAGACTCAAGAACATTTCAGGAACGTTTTCCCGTGTTACTATTGCCTGTGGCTTGTTAATAATAGGTCTAGCTGTGGATGTTTAGCATGCTGTTGTACCTCATACAGTGTGTATGCATGATGCATCATGATGCACTGGCCTCCTTTTTAGACCAGCATACATAAAACATAGAACTAGGATGCATACGATTATCCGTTCTAGCTTGTACAGGATTACTGTGTTATGTTTTTTGGAAAACAGGAAGCAGACCCACGTTGAATCGGAGGTGGTTCGTCCACTGGCCGATGACTTTGTATCCTGGGCTGCTCGTGTTGCTGAACTGATACTGAAAGATGTCGTAGCGGCCCGGAGCGTCACCGTTCTCATTGAAAAGGACACCGGTGCCAGCACTGCCTGCAGACCACACAAAGAAAATACAATATATCATCCATATTTAATGTGCTTTACACAGATAAACAGTGTCATTTCCTTGTAGAAACAACAGCTGCCAGGGGAAAAGTGCTGCCTTGTTAACAAATAACAACAACAAAAAATGCAATTCTAGATAAAAAACAAGAATACAAAAGCAAACTGCTTTGCATTAGTTTATCTAATAATGTGCAGGGTTTTTACTTTATAGTTTGACATTTCACAGTAATCAGCTTGCGATTATAAAGTCGGGTTATTTTTACTCTGTTGTTTGACATTTCATAATAATCAGCAATAACTTGTGTTTATCAATTCAACATTTACATTGAAGCAAATAGTAAAAATATGAAATCTAACAGACGCAAGCGGGCATTTTCACCCGCATATTGTTCGTGCTCTCTGTTAATAATGTCTCGGCCACAGGAGCTCGTTCCGCAAGGATGATTACCAGGAATTATTTTACTTTAAATATACTGTTGATTCACCGAATACACTGGAAATTCCAGAAAGCAAACTTTCACTCGATTGCTCTGTATGAGGCGTTCTGCACAAACATGAGGCCTTTTAACCAAGCTAACCTGACCTGGTATGCGATTTAAACAAGATTGATATTATGCAGGGCGGCGCAGTGGTGCAGTGGGTAACACTGTCGCTTCACAGCAAGAAGGTCCTGGGTTCAAACTCCGGGTGGAGCGGTCTGGGTCCTTTCTGTGTGGAGTCTGCATGTCCTCCCCGTGTCTGTGTGGGTTTACTCTGGGCACTCTGGTTTCCTCCCACAGTCCAAAGACATGCAAATTAGGTTTATTGGTGTCTCTAGAGTGCCCTTAGTGTGTGAGTGTGTGTGTGTGTGTGTGTGCCCTACAATGTATTGGCGCCACGTCTAGGGTTGATCCTGCCTTGCGCCCTATGCTGCCGGCTAGGCACCAGCTCTGCCATGACCTTGAGGACAGGAATAAGTGGTTAAGATAATGAATGAATGAATGAATGATATTATGTAAGAAATAGTTTTACTTCTTTTTAACACATGCATATGAAAGATTCATGCATATGAAACTTCACTGAAGTCAGAAAAATTGGTACAGGAACCTATGCAAAATACACAGCAACACGTCATTGGTTGCATCCGCCAGTGCATATATAAAGCAATAGACATCTATGGGAGTTTCTAGGGCTCTTTCCACCATGAGAATGGCAAGTTATCACGATTTTGTGATTTTTCAACACGGTTTAATAGTTAGAACTCGTGAGATGGGTCATAGCATTTCAGAGGTAGAAGCAAAGTTTGGATATTCACGAACGTGACCAGCGTCGGCTGGCAAGACGAGACTGCCTCTAGTAACATCGAAATTCAATGTTGAACCTCAACAAACATCAGCATGAGGACTGTGCAATGTTCCCTCCAAGATCTCGTAGGAGACCAACCAAGTACTAACCGGTGTACCAGTTCTTCTGGTACTTCAGTGTTCTCTCCTGCACAAACACAGTTAGGCTTGCAGTAATTCCATGTAGTAACATAGTATGCAATGCAGAATTTTTTAAACTCATAAAATCACTGTGTTCTCAGTAGAATGAGGAAATTACAGTGTAAAAGCTATCCAAATTTTGAAAAACACCTGCATTACTGCACCACTTTTCCACATGACTTGCAATCCTGAAATGTGTTTGTAGAGAATCGTATGCTTTGGAAAGCACAGACTTTATGCAGGAAGTATGAAAAATGCTCAAAATGTTAAAAATGATTTATTACATATCATGTTTATGTGACATGGGGCAGGTTAGGACAATCAGGGCTGCCACCGCTGGGCCCCTGAGCAAGGCCCTTAACCTGCCACACAACACAGCCACTGAGAGGTACAATGCACTCAGAGTTATGGTCCCAAGCCTGGATAACACATCCTAAATACTGTATTTGCAAGTCGTGTTTTCACAAATGGAATTATGTAATGAAACTTGTCAGTAAATGTAATTAAAATACTTTTCTTTAGACTAGATGTGTCCTAATACAATACATAGCAAGAAACAAGATCGATACCTCAAACTCAGACTCAGCCTTTAAACTAAGTAACCATGTCTTTCAGAGTACTAAATGTCTGGTCCACATACTTGTGGGTGGGACGACCGACGCGTCTTGAACATGTTACATAAGAACTGCAGATCCTCTTTGTCGTGCTGGACTCGGAGTGGCTCCTTTACAGGCAAGAGGCATCTGCGGTTTCTCCTATACTCCTTCCTTGCTGACAGGACAATGTATGATCCTTGTGCATTACAAACGGCCTTCGCTATTCCCATGCGATCATGTCCTTGTGGAGTTTGCATTCGCACAATATGGCCTGCAGACATCAGCTGCAGACTGCAAAGTCTGTGTGTCTACCACAACACCCTTCCATCATGTGTCAGAAATGAATCAACACCTACTGACCAATCATATTTGAACTCTTAAGTTAGTCCTGGTTTGTTTTTTTGTGCTGCACTTTCTAAAATAACACAAACATTATTTTCCTTTTATTTGCCCTCTAAAACAGACGTCTAGAACTGTATAAATAACTAATTTAGCTGCGAGAAAGATTCCCCTAAAACCACAACTCACGTTTATCCATCACAGTAGCATAAAGAAGCGGTATGTGTGATCGAGTCCCGTCTTTATTTCCTTCCTCTCCAATCCCACCGAGCTTTCCTTGTTCTTTCACGTCTTCCTCGAACACCAGCTGCTGTATATGCAGGATCCATTCATGCATACCTTAACCTGATAAATGTTGCATACACGGTCTATTCTAGTCCTGATTACATTAAAAAAAAAAAACGCACCTAAGAAGGATAAGAACACAGCAGTGACGTGAGTTTGTGGTTTGTGCTTTCTTTTTCTTTTTTATATCTTTTGATCAGAAATGGATGATCGATTCGGTCACATGAATTATTCCCTGTTGATTTGACAAGATTTGCAGTTCCTAATCATCTTGCTAAGCAGCTTCGGTCACTGTTGCAGGAACAGCAGTTCCAGCCTATTTTGAAATCTTAGGCTAAAAATAGAGACTCCTTGTAGGTTTTTCTCTCTCTGCTTAAATAATGCGCGTTCCTTGTTTGTATGCTCCAGGCTTTCAGTCACAAAGGAGATGGACAGTGAGTCCCCTTTTTCCTTAAGGGACAATTCCTTTAGAAATCCAGGGCCAAATGTGGCTGGAGAAATAACATTTTATGAATGCTGTGGGTGAGGGTCAGGCAGAATAAGAGAGGGGAAAAGAGGAACAGAAGGCAAGAGTGAAAGAGAAAGATGTTCTGTTAATGGAGTGCAGAGTTAACCTCAATTCAGCGCTATACTCACTCAGATGAAAACACATCCGTACTGGCCTACGGCAAACACCAAAATTCATTAGTGTCCATCTCAGAATGTAGTGATGTACATATATGTTGAATACAGCACTTAGATTTACCTCAAGTCACAACATGAAGGACGCACATAGAACTTCATGCTTCTTGTAAAACTTTTTAATATGACTTTATATGGATAGTCCACTGTAGATGCTCTACAGTCATCACCCTGCTAATCATCAGCTGGCGAGTTCAAAAGAGCAAATCTGGCTCGGTGTCAGGGATAGCGTCACTTTCTCACTAAGCAGTCATGTCAAAAACGTCAGGTCAGGTATGTGAAAGAGGGCAGTGAACACGTTCCTCTGAGTGTGTTACACTGCCCTGTGAAGCAACATGTGCAAAAAGATGCAAAGACTTAATACATCTCAGAGGAAGCATGAACTAGCCATCAGCCTCCCCTGTAGGTAGCTAGCAAAGAGGTTGAGAATATACCGGTACATATGACCAAATTACCAACAAAAATAGCAGAATTGTGTTAATAGTTTGTGGTTGGTGAGGTTTAGCAGATAATCTACAGCAAAACTGGTATACCGGTTAATACTCGTAAGTCCCCGAAGGGATCTTGGAGGGAACGTTGCACAGTCCACACGCTGATGTTTGTTGAGGCAGTGTTGCACGTCTATCACGTGAAACGATTCTTGCCAGCTGACACTGGTCACGTTCACCCAGAATCTTTTTACAGCCACGCTGCTGTCATAAGTTCGAGGTTTTGCCGGAATTCATATAGTCACTGAACACCCTTAAAATGCTCATATATGAAAATCCAAACTTTGCTTCTAACTCTGAAATGCTACGACCCATCTCACAAGGTCCAACTATTAAACCGTGTTGAAAATCACAAAATCGTGAAACCTTGCCATTCTCATGGTGGAAACAGCTCTAGAAGCTTCCATAGATGTCTATCGCTTTATATACACACTGGCAGATGCAACCAATGACATGCATAGGTGGCGTTACTGTGTATTTTGCATAGGTACCAATTTTTCTGGTACTTCAGTGTATACACACTTTATAGACCATTCAGGTATTTATATTCAGTAAGTGCTTTATCCTGGTCAGGGTAACAGTGCATCTATCCCAGGTACACTGGGCATGACACCCTACATGGTATGTGAGAGCGCTGTTGATGCAGAACTCCGCATGTACAGTAACCTGTGCTCAGGATGGAAACAGGGGTTCTGGAATTGCCCATTACACCACCATGCCCCTCCGTTATAGATCAGGGGATCTCAAAATCTTTACAACTAATGACCGCTTCTACAGAACACCTTAGGATAAATGTATTTGTGAACATTACTTAAGTGTGTGTATTAATAATCCTTTAAAAGGTCTGGTTATGGACTTGTTTATTCTTGAAACACATTAGATCCAAATTGACATTATTTATGGTTATACTTCCTCATAATCCATAATCTAACTTTCCTGCGAAGTCAAGAATGAAGGGAAAACAAATGTGTCACTTGCAGCACCCCTATAGATGAAATTTGACGAAATGTGCACTAGATTTTTGCTTTCAACATTATTCACTAGATGGTGCTACTTTAAAGATGAATCGTAATGAGCTAGGGTAATGCACCTCCTAGAGGCAAACTTGTCCTATAAAGCTCATAATTATAACTAAAGTTTCGCCAGCGCGAGCTAGGGTGATCATAACTTTTTTTTTTATAAATCACAGATCCCCTAGTTATGCTTAAAAGAATCACTGATATACACCAAAAACATGTCCCTTTTTTCTTTTACTTTATTTAGCTAGTCCAGTTTCTAGCTCATGATGTCTAGCAGCTAATTGCTCGCTTGGATAATAATTTTACACATTTTTTACTCCATTTTCACACCACTGACATTGACATACACTACTGTGCAAAAGTCTTAGGCATCTTGTTGTTTTTAGGTACAACATTTGCTATCGATTTTTTTTTTTTTTGAGTTGTGCATTATTGAGTCAATACAAAAAAATATTTTATATTTCCGAACATTACTTTTCCAACAAAAAAATTAAACGTTCAGCAAAAATGTTTGTATGTCAGTAACAAAAGCAACACATTACATAACAGACCACTTTTCAGACGATAAACATAATGAAGGCTGTTGGGTTTTACTGCAAAAAAAAGAAGTAAGTGTGACAGTCAAAGTCTCCAGAAGAGCTGTGGCAGATTCTCCAAGATATTCAGAAAAACTTAAAAGCTAATTTCCTTATAAAACTGCACACATTGTACCTGGGAACACTGTTTAAGAAAAAAGACACGGCAAATATTGACTTCCTTTAGTTTATTACTGTTTACTGCACTTTATAGTTTTTTCTTTTATGTAGAAACATCATTGTTTTCGAAGGCATCTTTGCTTTACAGCGAGTCTTTGAATGTGTCTAAAACTTCTGCATCGTACTGTACAGTAATTAGTTGGTAAGTTTTACTGAGTGTCTTGGAGAATCTGCCACAGCTCTTCTGGAGACTTTGACTGTCACACTTACTTCTTTTTTTACATGTAAAACCCATCAGAATTCATTATGTCTGAAAAGTGATCTGTTATGTAATGTGCTGCTTTCGTTACTGACATACAAACATTTAATATTTTGTTGGAAAAGTAACATTTGGAAATATAAAAACTTTCTGTACTGATTCAATAATGCAGAACTCAAAAAAGTCCATCAATAATACAAGTTCTACTTAAAAACAATAGGGTGAATCAGTAACGTATTTGATGCCCTGAGGTTAGATATTATTTGATATACTGTTGAGAATCAGCTTTGAATCAGCTCAGGTTTGATCCCTATTTTTTTTGTCTGTGAGTTTTTTGAAATAACGTTTGACAACGAGTGCTAAATTAGCCCCGAGAAATAAACAGTTTTGCTGATTGTCACGCTTGAGTGCAAAATGAATGCAGGAATTTTAAAAATCTGTTTTCAGTGAGTGGATTTTGTGTCAAAACATTTAAAAATAATGAGAGTTTGGTGCAGTTTCACAGTTCATTATCTTAACTAACTGTGTGAAGAGTCTTGAAACTAGGATCTGAAAAAATACACTTGTCAGTGAGAAGAAAAAAATAACTGTAAATGTTTGAATGAATTATTACTCTAAAAATCTATTACTAAAAAACAGATGGTTTTTTTTTTCTAAAATGTGATTCTGCCTTATTAGCATTTCTGTAATAAAGATGTGTGTG
>JAOVVH010000038.1:13578903-13590012 GCA_028566435.1 Scorpiodoras heckelii
TGTGTGTGTGTGTGTGTGTGTGTGTGTGTGTGCCCTACGATGGATTGGTGCCCTGTCTAGGGTTGATCCTGTCTTGCACCGTATGCTGCCGGCTAGGCACCGGCTCTCCCATGACCCTGGTTACAGGAATAAGCGGTTACGATAATGAATGAATGAACAAATGAATTGTGAAATTGCTTTCAGTTTCCATCGTTTCCATTAACAGCTACTTTGAATTAACTTGAATTTTGATTAAAAAAAGATGAGTTCTAGTAATATTTCAGCATTTTCGTTACACCATGGATCATTCTTATTATCATTCTGCCAAATAATAACTGAAGGTCACGTATCAAGTATGATAATCCAATTTGTAGCCAGAACATAATAATTCATTAAAACTATGATTTTGTCGAAGATAAAATTTCATTTGTGGAAAAATCTACCTGCTTCACTCACACTACAGCAACAATACTGTGAACTTTCCTTCAGGTGTATAGATCGCGCGTGTACGTGAGATTACTGACAACGTGGATGTAGCGTTTGTGTGAGATTAACATTAATGACTTCTCAGCTAATCTCGCCTCAGCAGCTCTCAACTGATGACCTGCAAATTATTCAAATGCATAATATGTAATGAAAAATATGATATATACAGAGTACATGTGAATATGTGAATAAATGCTATATGTGAATGCGTTCATGCAGGCGTGATGCATCGCTGTGCAGCGCCAAATCCCCAGTGCTGAATTCACTCTGTTTACTTTGATCCAGCTGGATTTATATGAACATTAGATGTTAATTCAACCCCCGGGGCTTTTGTGCAATGCATGATGCATGTGCTGTGGGAATGCTTATAGGAGATACTTGCTGAAAAATCCCTATAGATAGATTTTGTTCAGTGTGTGTGTGTGTGTGTGTGTGTGTGAGAGAGAGAGAGAGAGAGAGAGAGAGAGAGAGAGAGAGAGAGAGAGAGAGAGAGAGACCATGTTTTTATATCTTTGTGGGGACCAAATTTCCTTACAAGGATAGGAATATCTGATATTCCTGACATTTTGCTGGTCCCCATAAGGAAAGTGGGTTTTTTTTGTTGAAATTTTTAACTAAAAAATAGAAGGTTAATTACTGAGTTGGGGTTAGGGTTAGGGTTAGCATTATTTAGCTGCATTAATAATTATGTCAAAGGAAAGGTCCTCAAAAGTATTGCAAGATAAATATGTGTGTGAGTGGTTGTATATACACTGAAGTACCAGAAAAACTGGTACAGCGGTTAATCCGTGGTAGGTCCCCCACAGGATCTTGGAGGGAGCATTGCACAGTCCAAAGCTGATAGATGTCTATGGCTTTATATACACACCAGTGGACGCAACCAATGACGTGCATAGGTGGCGTTGCTATGGATTTTGCACCAGTTTTTCTGGTACTTCAATGTATAAGAGGATATAATATATCTTTCAGTTAAGGAGTGTCTGCAGTAAATACTGAAGTAGTAGCTTATGATCAATGGTTGTGATTTTAAGTAGTGAGACTGCCAGGAATCCATCATGAGCATGGCATTAATAATAATAATAATTATTATTATTTTTTTATTATTTTTTTTAATAATAATAATAATTATTATTATTGTTGTCATTATTATTATTATTATTATTATTATTATTATTATTATTATTATTATTATGTATTTTAGTAAAGATACCCAAGGTCACGGTACTTAAACAGAATAAAGTAGTAATTATAGTATTATTAATAAAATCAATACACAACAAGCTTAAAAACAATAAAATAGATTACAGATACTGAAACTAAAAGAAAAACCAAATACATTTAAAATAAGGTTTAAACCCACAACTGCTTAGCTCGATTGATCTGTGCCACAGTTATGCCATGTTAGATAAAAACAGAGTCTCCCAGATTGATTAATCATAACAACTGCCAATTAATTCAGCGTAAATATTACCATATGCTTGGGAAAGTGCACAAAATGAGCTACACTACAGGTACCTCGTAATAAGACGTACTAAAATTAAAAACAGCAAACAGACGTTTATCTGTCATCTAAAAAATGTGCAAAGACTTCAATTCAGGTACAATTAAAGAAAGTTGCTCAGCTGAAGTTTCCATGGAAACCCTTTTTTTTTTTGTTTTGCAGAGCCAGTTTAACATGCTGTGAATGTGTTGAGTAAAGAAGAGCAGCGCAGCATGATAAGGAAACATCTGTACATTATTTAAGCTAACATATGCTCTGTACACTGGCTGTTAATGCAGCGCTCCAGAAGCATACAGCAACGAAACATCAAAGTTAAAACACTCCTAAGTTTCCTCACACACACCCCCGCACACACACACACATACACTCACACACACATGCTCACAAAAAATCTCTTTCTTTTAGCCTCATGCATATGGAGGATGAGAAATGACTTAAGTGTAAACAAATAAATGCACAAATAAATAGTTTAATATATAAGTTAATTAATAAATACATTTTTGTCAGAGAAAAGGGGATATGAAAATAAATGTCTTGAATTTATTTCTACATTTCCATACAGCAACGTCTATTTGGACTATTTATGTATTTCTACACATATTTATTTATTTATTCATCCATCCATCCATTATCTTAACCACTTACTCCTGTTTCCTGGGTCACGGGAGAGCCGGTGCCTAGCCGGCGGCATAGGGCACAAGCCAGGATCAACCCTAGACAGGGCGCCAATCCATCATAGGGCACACACACACACATTCATACACACACTCACACACTAAGGGCATTATAGAGACACCAATTAACCTAATATGCATGTCTTTGGACTGTGAGAGGAAACCGGAGTACCCGGAGTAAACCCAGGCAGAGACAGGGAGGACATGCAGACTCCACACAGAAAGGACCCAGACCACTCCACCCGGGGACTGAACCCGGGACCTTCTTGCTGTGAGGCGACAGTGCTACCTACTGCACCACCGTGCCGCCCATTTATTCATTCATTTATTTATTTATTTTTATTTTTACATTTATTTATGTTTGTCTATTTCTGTATTTCCACTTTTCTACATTTATTTATTTATGTATTTCTGCACCCATATGCTAATTAAGTGGGCGGTCCTAAACTCACTCTAAAGCAGGATTGGTCAGCTTTTTGAACCAGACAGAAGCAACCGATTCCTAACAGCTATACTTGACCGTACAAGCTAACTACGCAACGGCTTCTCAAAATCATTCGTCAATGATCTTAAATCACAGTAATACAGGACTACATAAAATATATTAATGTCATCTAAGTAGAGATTCTTGCAGCTAACTAAAGTAATGCAGGCAAACAATCCGGTGTAGCTGAAAGCAGCTATTGTAGGCCGAGGGAGGAGGAACAGAGCCCAAACCATCCTATCGCTTTAACCAATCCTGCATTAGAGTGAGTTTAGGCCCGCCCAATTAATTAGCATATGGATGCAAAAAAAGTAGAAATATGGAAATACAGAATTAAATAAATGAAGAAAAACAGAAATAAATAAATAACTGTAGAAGTGTGTAAATAGAAAAATAAATAACTGTAGAAATGTGGAAATATAGAAATAGTTTAATGTAGAAAAAAATAATTTAAAAATAAATACAGTAAGTAAGTAAGTAAATAATTAATTAATTAATTAAATGTGGAAATACAGAAATATATTAATGTAGAAATAAATAAATAAATGTAGAAATTCATAAATATACCAAAAAGACATTGTTGTTGTATAGAAATACAGAAATAAGTTCAAGACATTTATTTTCATATGCCCATTTTCATGACAAAAATGTGAGATTTATTAATATATTATAATATAATAAATGTAAAATTTATTAAATAATTATTTTGTATTCTAAACTATTTTTTGTGCATTTACTTAATCATACATTTGTCATTTCTCAGCCTCCATACATACACTATCTCTCTTACTACACCACACTTACACCCCTCCATTGTTGTATGTTCTGCATCCGGAAAATACACTGTCCAGCGAACTCCAGTTTTACATTTGTCATTCATTTGTGTGCAACAAAAATTGCTTCCATGAAAAGAAAACAACAATTTTACCTCTTTTCCCTTTCCTTCCTTTCTTCCTTTTTTTCACCCTTAATTTATCCACTAAAAAGCCCCCAAGGGGTCAAAAATAAAATCTGTCTGCATCCAACAACAAGCCGACAAGCCAAACAATCCCAAACAAACCATTTGAAAAGAACCAATAAAAAGAAGTCAAAAGTTTATTACAACACTCTCTGCCTGTGAGACCTTATTTGTAGAAGGCCAAAAGCTGGCATAGTTATAACGGAAAAATCAAAAAGCAGGAGCAAAGGTCAGCCAAGCAATCTGAGCGAGTTAGAACAGAGACGTCAGAAACAAAAATTGGAAGAAATAAACAACTGAGATGATCCAAAAGCATATGAGTGGAAATGGAAAGAAGTTAGAGAAGGTTATAATGCCAACACATAGACATATACGCCGTTAGAGAATATTAATGCCATATTTGGAAAAGGCAGATTTCAATCTTTTAAACGTTACAAAGATTGGACCCAAAGCCCAATTGGATCCATCCCCACCCTGACCAAGATAAACCTTTACTGTTTTTGGCAGAGATGAAAACGATGAGTAACCTCGGATTGGTATCTGTCCGAAACTAGCAAAAAATAGTGGCTCAGTTATTGGAGGAAAAAAGAACTTGATCTGATCTTGTAACAAATTGGAAATACTGAAATTAAATAAGAAAAGACTGAAATTGGATTTAGAAAAGATTGTAGCTGAAAAAGACTTGAATTGGATTTGGAAAAGCTTTCAACAGAAAATATTTACATATACAGATGTTTTTGTTAGGTGTGTGACACCTGTGGTTTTGTCTTGTTTTTAGCTATTTTTTACGCATTTGAGTTAAAAATTATTTTGAAGCTTAGTAGTTTTTAAAGAATAAATATTGCATGAGTGATATGTTGGCCTGGCTGACACTAAAGGGTTCAGTGTCAGGATCGCTATCAGAAAACAGAAGGTGGCATCATGCTGCTTCTAGGTTTACCTTAATTTTGTTGTAGTGAAAAGATCTATATATTGCGAACATATTTGTAAATGTAATAACAGTGGTACACAAATGGCACCCCAGTCATGCAGTCATCCTCTTAACTTAACTCTTAACTCTTAGTAACATGTCATAATTTGATCTAAACTACTAAAATGACAAAGAAAAGATTTTCAACGTTTTCAATGTTGAACTTAATTCTGTTTGTTAAATATAAACAAATTTAGAAATTGATACCTGCAACGCACTCAAATAAAAATGGGATGAAGGCATGTTTACCACTGTGTCACATCACCTTTTCTTTTAATTATATTTTTTAATCCTTTAGAAATTGAAGATAATTATTGCAGTTTTGCAAGTGGATTTTTTTGCCCATTCTTACTGTGTACAAGACTTGAGCTGCTCAGCAGTCCGTGGTAACTGTTGTCTGATTCTCCTCTTCATTGTGCCCCATACATTTCCAATAGGAGACAGATCTGGACTGTAGGCATTCCTGTCAACCCACACTGTTGTAACTTGTGCCGAATGAGGCCTGGCATTGTTCTGCTGAAATAAACATAAGCTGTTGTCTTGAGGGCAGCATATGTCTCTCCTAAATACCAATATAAGCTTCAGCATCAATGGTACCTTCACATATATGTAGATCACCCATGTTGTGGACACTGATGCACCCCCATGCCATCAGAGATGCTTTTTGATCTTGTCATTGAAAACAGTCTGGATGATCTGTTTCAGGTTGCATTTCTTGATGCAGTGGCAGACTGTGTTAAGTGACAATGATTTTCCAAAGTACTCCAGAGCCCATGTGTCTATGTCCATCACGGTAGCATGACAGTTTCTCAAACAATACTGCCTGAGGTCTCGATGGTCACTCATTCAGCAGCGGTTTCCACCTTTGGACTTTATACACTGAGATTTCCCCTGACTCCCTGAATCTTTTCATGATATTATGAACTATAGATGGTGAAAGACCTGAATTCTTTGCAATCTTGCACTGAGAAACATTGTATTTGAACTGACTGACAATTCTCTCATGAAGTTTAGCACAAAGTGGTGAACCACGACCCATCCTTGCTTTCTGAGACTAAACCTTTGGTAGATGCTCCTTTATACTCAATCTTGATGTCCTCACCTGTTACCTGCTAAACTGTGAATTGTAGAACTTTCCAGAACAGTTTTACTTGTAGAACCTTTTTAGTCTTATTTTGCCTCTGTCCCACCTTTTTTTGAGTGTGTTGCAGGCGTCACATTCTATTGTTTTTCACATTTACAAAATACAATTAGGTTTGTCAGTGAAAACACTGAAAATAAAAATGTGTTTTTATTGCATTTTTAGAAAGTGTCCCAACTTGTTTGGAAATGGGGTTTGTATAAGATTGTAGTGAAATTGCATTGGCCTCCACTTTTTAGCCAGTTTCCAGGCAACTGAACCATAGGACTTGGATAAATACACTGGAGCTTTAAAATGTCTGTTGGGTTAGCTGATGATTTGTCCACCCTGATCATCATGAGTTACTTTTACAGCCCTATAATAAAAGCCTGTACTTCAGGTATATTAGATTTTATCTTGATTTTAGTGCAGTTTTGAAAATCCTTTGAAGGTCAGAGTGAAAAAGTGAGGTTTACTAACATGTTTTTGTACGTATGGATTATTGTACTGTATAGTATAACACTGAGCTGGTTATATATTTTTTAATGCAAAATGGCATTTTGGTGTAACGAATCCCATTTGCTCCTCCACAAAACAAAAATGCACCTCTATCCTGTATTCCTTCTTATGGGCCTGCACATACCCACCCACACACCCACACAGTTTCTCTCTCTCTCTCTCTCTCTCTATTTCTCTCTCCCCATCTCTCGCTTACCCTCTTATATCTCTCTTTCTGTGTATACAGCAGTAAATTTAGCTGTGGGTCTGAGAGGCTTAATGTCCCAAGGGGTTTCTCTAATTCTCCAGCTATCAGCTGCCTGATGGTTTATCTCCCTCCTCAGCCTCTGTTCAACAGCTCCTGGTAAAGACGATGTCATTAAGCTGCGCGCAGTGTGAAACGTGTCAGTGTGTGTCTGTGAGAGGAAAGTGAACTGAGGCGTAGGGCTTTGTCTGGATCTTGTGGTGGAGTGGAAAAACACTCACGTAGCGTGAAGCCTGTTGTCTCCTCTGGCAAAACCCTCTAAATATACAGTATCAAACTGTTCACGGGGGAGTCGTCGTAAATGTGCCAGTTTTTATGGCATTTCCCTCGAGTATACAACCCTTGTTTGATGTTTGTTTGCAAAAATAAAAGATGGGGTGAAAAAAGTGGTTTAAATTCTGGGGACAAATTGAAATCACAAGATGGAAAATTATTACAGATTCAAGTAAAGGAAAATACTGGAGCACTTTTCAGGCTATTATCCACTACCCATCTGTGGCATGCTTCTGTAACTCCCGATTAGTTGAATCTGACTGGGAAGTCTGGGAAATTTACAAGCAGTGTAAAATGCACAACTAATTTATATATGCTTAACAAACTCAAAAAGATTTTGCCAAAGATGTTAGTCATTCCAGTTACTGTACGATTTGCTTCGGTTTTGCAGACTGTATGCCATCTTTACAATCAGCAATTAATAGTGCTGTCAAATTAATGCATTAATGAATGAGTTAAGGCGTTAAAGAATTAATCGCGATTTAAAAAATTAACACCACTAAAAATTTTGACGCAGATTAAAAATAAGTTAAATTACGCAAACCAGCGGCACCGTCAGCGAACATAAACTTTCCAAAATTGAGCGTTACGTTACTCGTTTTATGCTGCATTCCAATAGCAAGGGTCCCTAAGCTGTATCCTTGCTCCCTACACACTGCACAGGGTACAGAATCCCTTGGGCTCTTCACAGGGAACTCGGTCACTAAAACGGCTCTATTTGGATGTCCTGCAACGTCATTAACAGCAGACAGCCTCGGGATCGTGCCTTTATTACATTGGTTGTGTTTTACAAGACAGCACTGGGCTGTACTTCGCATAATACATCAAACAACACTGTTCAGACTAATTTTGTATGCTGTAGGCACTTTTGAAATAAATGTCTATGAACTGTGGGTGAAGTATTTTAACTTTGTAATGCATTTTTTATGCTCTGATCTACCTCGTTAGCTATCATAAACATTGCTAAAGCTTGAAAGGAACAATTGGAGAACAAAGAAGTTGTAGCTCTTTTTGGTTTCTATATTTTTGTATGTTACATCAGTTTAATGAGCGACGGAGACGATAAAGGCGACGGATCTGCATAACACATACGCAAATTCCTTCCCTTCCATTGCCGGGGCAGGTCTCTGAGGTAAAATCTAATCAGCCAATCATGTATCAGCAGCACAACAGAACTTCTGGTGAAGTGATATACCCATATTCCCTCGCTCCCTACACACTGTGCAGTTCCCTTTAAATTAAAAAAATGAAAAGACATCAATCATCTTTAATATTTCACTTTTATCGAATAAAGTCGAGTGAATAATGAGGCAACATTCAACAGTCGTTTCTCTTAAAACAGACCAGTGATAAATGGCATTGACAACATTTTCAATGGCCCTACGATGCCGACCTGAACGTACAACACAAATCAAAATATGTATTAAAACCACGATTAAAAAAATTAAACAGCTCTAGTAATTAACCATAGCTCCATATTTATGTAGGTCAAGGTAATAGAAGCTGGTTCCAGGTAGCTAGCTAACTTAGCTTACGTTAGTGCTAAAACCAAAATGCCGTGATTTCATATTTTAACAGGTTTGGTTACTCTTAAATAAACCACTAAGAATATAACAATGAAAATGAAGTCTCTGACACTAAAGACCCAAACTGTGACTAATGCCAGCTAGTTTACTAGTAGATATTCTCACCTTAATTTTGTATATACTTTCATTCTACATACATACGAAGGTTAGCAAAGTAAAACTTTAACACCTGCACTTCTCTTGCACTAATCTGGTTGGACACCTGCTTGCAATCCACTGTAGTTAATATCTCTATTGTCACTGCCTGTTGAGTAAGACTTGTTGCGAAGTCTTGCAACTTTTTTACTATCTGCACATTTTTAAGCCTTGAATCTCTAACTTGCCATCCTTTTTTGTTTTGACCTTTGCTTAGATATTCGACAGCAAATCTGCCTTGCCTCCTGACGCACATCTGTCACTGAGATTCTGAGCCTGAAACCCCCTAAAATATTTTATGACAGTTCCAAATGCCGATTTATGGGTGATTAACATGACACACACAGAGCACAGCTGATATATGTGTTGAATAACATTGTTTTGTGCGGTAATGATGTTCATAAAAGGTCAGCATAGTCATCTGCCATCTTTAATCACCACATATGTTAAATAAATGTGTCGTTGTGTTTGTTTAGTTAGTTTTATTTTACAGGCTACCAGCTGCTGTAATGAGAAACAGGACTGTCCATTTTTCCCATTACTGTTTGAAAGTTAGCTAGCATAATGAGATCAAGACAGCATTATTTTCGATCGAAGATATTTTATTATTTAATTTCTTAGGCATCTCCACACAAGAATGATGGGTGATACTTCTGGTACTTTTCAAATAAGTACTACTACTGGTTATTGACGAGTCTGATGGCTTTATGAAAGAAGCTGTTACGCAGTCTGGTTGTGAGACCTGAATGCTTCGGTACCTTTTCCCAGACGGCAGCAGGGTGGAGAGTGTGTATGAGGAAACCTCCCTAGCAACAGGCAGAACTCTGCCTCATACGGCTAACTAGCAATTAACTAGCTGACTAGCTATTAGCAATGGCAGAAGGACATGGGGGTGTTTCCAAAGTGCAAATTCTTGCATATTCATGGACTTGGGTACTGTTTTTAATGAGACTAATGATATAAAGATATTCCTAAGCCACTTCTAGTAGTTTCCTGGGCATTAAAACATATAAAACATATTATTATTCTGCATAGATTATTTTAATTCTCTGTTCAGGGGTATTTAAAGTGTCCGATTCAAATGGCTCTCATGAGTTACGCAGCAGCTACCCCCATCTGGCCCCTAAAAGAAGAAAGATGGCAATGTATATTACAGAGGCGTCGCAACACATGACAGCTCCTTGAAAAATTGAGGACCCTAAGGCCCTGGACCAAGGTGCAAATGTCTCCTCATTCAAAAACAAATCTTGTGGCCCAGAATGAGAGTCTTCCAGCCTCTCACAATGATTTCCCTCACTCTGGGGTATACAGCGCTGCTAAAACATTAGGACAGAAGTGTCGTGTGTATATATGGTGTTTACGCCTGGCGGTGAACGTGCAACTGTGTGGAAAAAGAAGGATTGTGTGTGTGTGTGTGTGTGTGTGTCTGTCCTAGACACATTACTGATCATTGCGTCAAATTGGTGTGTGTTGTGAGGAGAACACGCTGACATTAGCTTACCAAGTTCATATGTTTGTAGATTCTCTCATGATCTCATGTTTAAAATGCATTTAACTCTTTGTTTTGAGCACGGCTGTATGACAGTGACATCTGGCTGTAATGTCTCATTGTACGTGGGCTTCCTACAAGGTAGATTCAGTTGATTGTCCTCTGTGTGAGGCACAACCCATATTTTGTACACAGTACTCTTTATCTCAAAATCCCTGACAAAGCTCAGCTGATATTCACCCCAAATCAACCTCAATGCTGAAGAGAACCACATTCAGCTAAACTATTAAATAGCCACTAAAAACAACACATTAAACGTACATTAAAAGTACTAAAAAACACTTTAAAAGTTGCTTTAAAGGTGGAATAAACATGGCAGAAACTACCTTTAACAAAGTAATTTGTTGTGAATGCACGAACACGTCATTTAGCATTGGCGGCGTGCTGCACTCTCTGAGCACCTTTGTCAATTCTAGTTTTAGGTAATATTTTTCAGGCCATTAAGGTCCTGGCATGCCGCTTGTGTAGGATTATTTTGTGGTCACTTCATGAGCCTTTCTTTTGCTTTTGGTCCCCTGCTATGGCATGATTGATTACCATAATGTGTTCACCTGTATATATATACGGGGTTGGACAATGAAACTGAAACACCTGTCATTTTAGTGTGGGAGGTTTCATGGCTAAATTGGAC
>JAOVVH010000038.1:13590112-13600112 GCA_028566435.1 Scorpiodoras heckelii
TACACCATACTAATAAATTATTGTGGTCTAAAACCAGGTGTTTCAGTTTCATTGTCCAACCCCTGTATATATAAATACAAGGTGATCACACTTTCATGCCACCACAACTTCTATGAGCCAAAACTTTCCGAGTTGTGTGCATGCCGATAAAAAGAACGTGATACAGATGGCTAGAGGAGATGTTACATTTTTAAAAAGTCTTTTAGCACAATTAAATACAGTTGTAGTTTAATTTTCTTTGAGTCAGGCAAAATAAACTTCTTGTCATTGATTATACAAAAAAGATTTTTTTTTGCATTTGCATTCCATCCATTTTATAAGATGAAAACCACATGAACGCATTCCAAGTTATGATAACAACCTCCAAACTTCTAAGGAGGACTTGAATGGAGCAAAAGTCCAAGCTGTTGTGTGGTATCTTGGGCCTACCTAATATTTTATGTAATGATTAAAATGTGAGTGCATTCAAACCCATTTCCATACAGATCTATTTGATGGTTCCAGAAAAGAATGGGCATTTGTATGACGTCTGAGGAAGGGGCCTCTCTCTTTCCTGTCTTTCCAGGAGAGAGACGGTCCAAGGAAAGAATGAACTTTTGTATGATGCCTGGGCAAAGGGTCCCTCTCGTTTTCTGTCTCCCAGCTCTAGGCAAGATGAGATCATTTCCAGATCTGTATATATAGTGGGGAAAATCCAATTGTGACTTCGGAGGAGATATTGGCCTGATACCTCTCCAAGCATGCCATGGTGCTTGAACTTGATATCTGTCTTTTTTGTAATAAACATTCTTTTTATATAAGCAAGACGGTGTCAGTGAAGACTCCTTCAATATCTTCACAGCATTGCTACCTAATACACAACAGTAGATTCTTATGTTGCCTCTTCTTTGTGTCTTGTATTACTTCCTGGTTTGGACCCTTTGTCTGTTTTCATGGATTATCCTGGTGTTCAGATATCTGCCTGTGTTTTGTCCCCAGCTGTGTAGAATGATTCTTGTTTATGCACTTCTGTCCTACCTCTAACTTCTGCACGTTCTTAGCTAAAACAGAGCTGCTCAACTCATGATCCGAATACTAAACCAATGTAGCATACCTAGTTTCAAAAATGGATGGGAAGGAGTTTTTACTATAATTGCAATTTCCCTCACATGCAACAGAGGGAGGTATAAATGACAAACTTAGCAACGTTTTTCAAATTCATTAAATAAACATTACCTGAGAAAATGGCATGACAGAACGATACAAAGGCTGACTGATACCCGAACACCTGTCTCTGAAACATCAAAGGCTGTGAAACTGTCGAATATTGTCACTTCTGCGTGCGCACAATTTGTTTTATGATATTGTCCTATTCCAAGCAGAGCGGCGCAGCTGAACACTCCAGCACACATCAGCACCGAGCCTTTTGTCATGCTAAATGGACATGGAGTAAATGCTTTGCACATTAAAGCAGCAAACAGGGAAAATGCACAGTGATAAACAGAATGAGGCGATTGCTGAGGTTTTGTCCATGCTTGAACAAGCAAGCCTCGAACCGGAATAATGACAGGCAGCAGTTCGCTGCGTCTCTGTACTCAGATGTAAAAAAAAGTGTCTGGTTTAATGAAGCTGCTGGTCTTCAGCTCTGCTGGACTCCTTGCTTTTGTCTCTTGTCTGCTTCTGGCTGTATATTTTGGACGTCTAATTAGAGGCTTTGCTAAAGACAGATGTTCTCATATGGACAACTGCCACTGCTTTCCTTATTTGCATTTCCTCTGAACCAGTAGGACATCATTCTTTTTTTAGATCAGCCCACTGAGAAAAACTTGAATGTTCATCATTCCATGTTTCACAAACCTAATAACAATGTGTTTGGATATTCTTCATCATAAATAGTTTATTCTCCAGCAATTATGTCTGGGAACACTCAATCCTTCAGTCTAAACATACCAATCATACCTTTTTGAATTTCCTGGAAATGTTCCTCCAGTGCAAACACACCTAAAGTTTCAGAGTTCTGTTTTTGTTAACATCTAAAGTTCTCAGATTCCATAAAAGGATTTTCCATTAGAAAACACGTAAAAGTTTCAGAGCTCCTGACAAGGTTCTACTGGTGTTAACGTCTAA
This sequence comes from Scorpiodoras heckelii, assembly GCA_028566435.1. Lineage (NCBI taxonomy): Eukaryota > Metazoa > Chordata > Actinopteri > Siluriformes > Doradidae > Scorpiodoras > Scorpiodoras heckelii. The sequence continues at coordinate 13,592,219 of JAOVVH010000038.1, forward strand.
AGTTCTCAGATTCCATAAAATGTTTATCCATTGGAAAACACATAAAAGCTTCTTGGTTCCTGCAAAGGTTCCTCCAGTGCAAACACACCTACAGTTTCAGAGTTCCTGAAAAGGATCTACTATATTAAGCTCTAAAGTTTTCAGGTTCCACAAAAAGTTTATCCATTGGAAAACACAAAAGTTCCTTAGGTCCTGGAAAGGTTCCTCCAGTGCAAATGCATCTAAAGTTTCAGAGTTCTTAAAAAGTTTTTACTGGCATTAACATTTAAGTTCTCACGGTCCATAAAAAATTTGTCCATTGTAAAACACATAAAAGTTTCAGAGTTCCTGACAAGGTTCTACTGATGTTAACGTCTAAAGTTCTGAGATTCCATAAAAAGTTTGTCCACTGGAAAGCACATAAAACTTTCTTAGTTCCTGAAAAGGTTTCTCCAGTGCGAACATACCTAAAGTTTCAGAGTTCCTGAAAAGGTTCTACTATATTAATCTCTAAAGTTTTCAGGTTCCACAACAGGTTTATCCATTGGAAAACACAAAAGTTTCTTAGGTCCTGGAAAGGTCCCTCCAGTGCAAATGCACCTAAAGTTTCAGAGTTCCTGAAAAGGTTCTACTGGCATTACCATTTAAGTTCTCAGATTCCACAAAAGGTTTATCCATTGAAAAAGATTTTTTTTTAAAGTTTCTTAGTTACAGGAACTGTTCAACCAGTGCAAACACACCTAAGGTTTCAGGGTTCCTGAGAAGGTTCTACTGGTGTTACCATCAAAAGTTCTCGAGGTTTCATAAAAAGGTTTATCCATTAGAAAACACATAAAAGTTTCTAAGTTTCTTGAAAATTTTCCTCCAGTGGAAACACACTTAAAATTTCAGAGTTCCTGAAATGGTTCTACTGGTGTTAACATCTAAAGTTCTCAGGTTCCATAAAAGGTTTATCCACTGGAAAACACATAAAGAGTTCCTGAAATGGTTCCACTTATGGAAACATCTAATATTTCTAAGTTTCTGGAAAGGTTTCACTGGCATGTCTAAACAGCTTCTGAGTTGTTAATAAGGTTCTTCTGCTAATAACTTGTCTAAAGTAGCCAAGTTTCTAAAAAGGTTTATCCAGTGGATACAGATAAAATTATCCAAGTTCCTGACAAGGGTCCCCCAGTGCAAACACATTGAAAGTGTCAGAGTTCCTGAAAAGTGCCACTGGTGGAATTGCATCTAATTGGTTCCTGAAATGGTTCGACCAGTGGGGTTTTTTTTGTAATGCCTTTGGCTACACCATTTGTGTAATTAAAGGCATTAAAAACAATGAAACACCACACAAACAATAATATGGACAAAACGAAGTCCATTTCAGAAAGCAAGACCTCCAATTACTATAATGTGCAAAGACAGAATTTCGGACACACAACTGGTGGCATGGTTCCTGTTCCTATTTATGCCCTACTAACTGCGGAACATGATTATTGTATGATTGTTTGGGTTACTGAAATATGCTATAACAGTTGTTCTCATAAGACATTTTTAGTTGTGATGAAGTGATGTGGAGCTTAAGTAGAAGTGTCTGTAAAAGATCAACCCCAACCCCAATCTGGCACTGATACTGTCTTCATGTTGTATGAGAGCAGATTAGTCTCTGATCAAATCAATTTCTGTTTTTTTCTTCTAAACATTCTGAAGGTAAACAGAGCAGAGCTGTACATTTTCTCAGTCTTGCTCCCGCGTTTCTAATTTACCATCTTATATAAGACTCATGTAGGATGGATTAGAGCGTAGAGGAAGTCCAGGCAGGAGCAGCTGAGATATGAGCTTTTACTGGGGTGCAAATCGGCGAATTTGTCACAGAGATTCTGTCCTTTCTCTGATAGCCAGCACAGCAAAAGAAGAAGAAGAAGAAGATGACAGAGAGTGCCGAGCCCTCGAACATGGCTGCCAGCGAGAAGAGAGATTTTGAAGAGTGCTATTGAACTGGTTTAAATGACTTGTTTACCCCAAAGATACTTTTATTGTCCAGTGAATACTCCACAGCTTGCGTTCCTTTTTTCTGAGCGCAGCCTGGTGCTGGTCATGGATCAGTGAGCAATTCTTTTGGCGCAATGCCCAAACATAAAGGCAATCCTTGGCAATCTTGTCTATTTGCTGCAGGCTAAATGAACTCCTCTTCAAATGCATTATTTTACTCAGTCCAAAATGCAGCATGAACCAGGAGCTACAATATAAAACAGCGCAATGGCTTGTATTAGACTGATCGTATACAGTCGTGAAGCAAGGAATGAAATACTTTAAGCGTGCTGTTACAGGAAAATAATCAGTGATGAGGTGGTGTAATTATTATTTTCAGCAAATTCTAAAATGTCTGTTTTTTTTATTTCGATACCAGATGACCAACATGTTTTGTATAGATGCATTTAATTGTGAATAGTTAGTTCCTGACTGTTGCAAAGTGCTGACACAGGAGACTCCTTATTTGAAAATATAACCATTACACTAGCCTTTTAATGGCATTTTTATTTGTGAAATTCCCAAAGCAAAAGATTGTTTGCTAGCTGAACGATGTGGACTCCTTATTACACATGCACGCACTCTTTCAGCATTTTCTCTCTTCACTTTACGTGGCTTGCTGAGTGGTTTCGTTTTCAGGGCAGACGCATTGTCACAAAAATTTTCAACCCATATTTTAAATTGTGTTCTGAGACGGCACAGCACCGTGACGAGGAATATTGATCTTAATGCAAAATAGCCATTGAGTAGCGATCACACTGTCACCATTTTTAAAAAAGTTTCAACAATGACCTCACAATGTGCTGACCACTGCTCCATGCTGACTAAAACAGCATCAGCTGAGCCACTGTATCCCCCACCAGTCACTACTAGCATCTGAGAAATAAGCAGATGAAAATCGTCAGATCTCTCTGGCTCACCCTGTATAAATATCTCTTTACAGAAACCATGCCAATATCAGCATAAACCCGATATAACCCTGTGATTCAACTTGCACACAGTACTACTGCCAAAGCTGTTGTTTTCTGACCATTCAGAATCACGAATTCATCAGCACTGTGGTATGAACATACGTAATGAATTATTTCTTTTTTGAAATGTTAAATCATTGTTCACTGTGTTTGCATGCTTCATTACAGACAGGATCTGTTTCTGAAACACCAGTGACCTTTTGGATAAAATATTCAGGCAGTCTTTTGTAGTTTTACATTGCTGTCCGCTTGGCCATGAACGCATTTCGGCCAGCTGGCGCTCTCCAGAGAAAGCTGGCTATTTTTTGATATGTAGATCAACCACTTGTCAATATGCACTGGGGAGCTTTGTGAAGCCAGACACCGATGTCTTGCCAGATTGGACATTTCATAATCCTTCTGAGCTCATAATGTTACAAGTTGCTCATCAGGATGGAAACGGCGTCCGGACAGACGGTCTTTTTAGCCCATTTCACAGCACCAGCATTTCATTGCTGTTTAGGAGGTGACGTTGTGAGGGGGAAAAAAATGCTAACGTCTCCCACTCAATCTTGTGTCACCACTAAGTGCAAAACCAAACCAATAGCTGGGAGCCTCAGGGAGCAGAGAACAGCAGAGGGCCTGATTAGACAACATGATTAGTTACCCTGACTGATTATTTATTCGTCAATTAACAACCACCCTGGGCTACTGGAGCCAAGCCTCGCCACCATGGAGGAATCGCCTAAGCATCCATGCCAAAACTGATTTACAGGATTCACATCAGTTTTGAGGTCAATGACAGTTTCTGTGATTATGCAAATTCAAAGTTACACTGAGGGTTACCTTTTCTTAACAATTTATTTAATAATTTAATCACTAGCTGCATGGTGGCACAGTGGGTCACACCGTCACCTCAACAGCAAGAAGAGCCTGGTTTTAATACCAGTCTCTGTGGTGAGAGTTCTTCCTGTGTGGAGTTTGCATGTTCTCTCTGTGTCTGGGTGGGTTTCCTCTGGCAGCTCCGGTGTCCTCCAACAATCCGAAGACATGCAGTCAGATGAACTGTAAATGCTAAATTGCCCCCAGGTGTGAATTTGTGTGTCTGCTCTGCGACAGACTGGTGAACTGTCCAGTGTGTTTCCCCACCTTTCGCCCAATGAGTGCTGGGAGAAGCTCCAGTACTTCCCGTGACCCAGTAGTATAAATGGTTTAGAAAGTGAGTAAGTGAGTGACTAGACCACAAATCTATGCCAAAAAGCAATTAAAATAGGAAAACTAAATCTTGCTGGAACTTATTAAACACTCGTTCTCGGATCCTAATGGTACTCATTGGGAAATGAGCGCTTTATTAAAAGTAGCTGCACTCTGACAGTAAAGCTGTTAAATTTATATATCAAAGATTCAGAAGCAGCATTAGTATTAACTGTAAAACATAAATGTCCCGAAAGAACCTAATTAGAGCCATAAAAACTTTGGCTATTTGATCAGATCTAGTTTTGCCCAATAAAATCAAGTCATTTCTATCATTTCTCAGATCAGTAGAAACATTCATTCATGAATATTTATTCCCTGGTTAGATTTGAAAACTTTGAGTATGTAAAAGTGAGGGCATTTAAATAAAAATGGTCACATGTAGAGAGTTCAAAGCTTTATGTTGTATAATCTGACACGTGCTATACAGTACAATGATCTCATGACTGTAATTCATAGTTATAAATGAGCACAATTCAGGTTACAGTTACACTATGGCTTTTCTTGTAACTTCATTGAAGTTAAAGTTCCTTGAGGAAGAAGAAGAAGGAGAAGTCTTTAATTGTATATGTGACATTGTTCAGATCAGCCATAATATTAAAACCTCCATTTTTGCATCTTTCTGGTGCTAATCAAAATGCATCACCTAACCGCTCATTTACTGCGCAAACCCGAGCCCGGCCCAAGCCCGTGTAAAATGACAGAAATTAACCCCGAACCCGACCCGACCCGTCGGGTACCGCCGGGTCCTGTCAGGTTTGGGCAAAGATCTTCAGCTCTAACACTGATTATCTCATAACATGACACTGTAAAGGAGTGGGATATATATTCAGCAGCAACTGAACAGTCAGTTCTTGAAGTTGATGTGTTAAAAGCAGGAAAAATGGGGAAACCGTGTAAGGATGTGAGTGACTTTGACAATTGCCAGATTGTGATGTCTAGACGACTGGGTCAGAGCATCTCCAAAACAGTACACCTTGTGGGGTGTTCCTGGTATGCAGTGGTTAGTATCTACCAAAAGTGGTGTACCGGTGAACTGGTGACAGGGTCACAGGCGCTTAAGGTTCACCGAAGTGAATGGGGACTGAAGGATGGCCGTCTGGTTAATCCAACAGAAGAGCTACTATAGCACAAAATGCTGAAAAAGTTCATGCTTGCTGTGTACGGGGCTTCGAGTTCCCATTCTGACACCACCGAAAAGCTCCGACAATGGGCATATGAGCATCAGAACTGGACCATGGAGCAATAGCAAAAGGTGGCCTGGTCTGATGAATCACATTTTCTTTTACATCATCTGGTCAGCCAGCTGTATGTGCAGCATTTACCTTGGGAAAAGATGCCTGCACTATGGTAAGAAGGCAAGCCGGCGCAAGCAGTGTGATGCCCTGGGCAATATTCTGTAGGGAAACCTTGGGTCTTGGCATTCATGTGGATGTTACTTTAAAACATACCACCTACCTAAACATTGTTGCAGACCGAGTACATCTCTTCATGGCAACAGTATTGTCTATTGGTTTTTTTCAGCAGGATAATACACTCTGCTACACTGCAAAAATTGTTCAGGAATGGTTTCAGGAACATGACAAATGCTTTAAAGTGTTTTCTTGGCCTCCAAATTCCCCAGATCTCAATTTGATCGAGCATCTTTGGGACATGCTGGACAAACAAGTCGCATCCATGGAGGCCCAACCTTACAACTTACAGGACTTAAAGGAACTGCTGCTAATGCCTTGGTACCAGGTACCACAGCACACCTTCGGAGGTCTTCTGGAGTCCATGTCTCAATGGGTCAGAGTTGTTTTTCTGGCACAAGGGGGACTTTAACAATATTAGGCATGAGGTTTTAATGTTATGGCTGATCAGTGTATATATATGTATATGTACCGTGGGTTCCAAAAGTCTGAGAACCCTAGTGAAAAATGCTTGTTTGTTGCCTTCTTTTCTCATTTCATTACAGTTTTGATTACAAATGATATTCCTGACAACAACTTGAGTGAAAATTCTTGGACATACAGTATTTATATGAATTTCTGAGTTTCTTGATATTTTGTACATCCCCTGTAGTGTGCACTTGAGCTGGGATCGGCTACGGGACTTTGTGCAAAACCCTATGAGCCATTTTAGATCAAATTCATCATTACCTGAGTGCTTCAACAGAAGTCATTAGACATGAGCAAAATCTGACCTTCTGTATAAAGCAGTTAACCAAAAAGTGGCACAAGAAGTGCAGTAGCAAGTGCATGTCCATGAGAACTTTGACAGGTTCTCCATCATGCTTGGCAGATCATATCAATTTTCTAATAAAACCAATATCCTCATTTATTTACCTGAGTGTACCTCAGACTTATCAACTTATCAAATATCAACTTTTCTTTTGCTTTTTTTTTATTGCTGCTATTCTTTATAGTCCTTTTTTATATATAGAAACGCTTCATTACATATTTTTGAAGACATCTTTGCTTTGCAGAAGTTCTTTACATGTGCCTAAGACTTCTGTGCAGTACTATAAATGTAGTTGTACATAATGTGCATGCACTAAACCGGGTTATAAGAAATGGAACAAGACTTTTAGGCTGGGAAATTGCAAGTTCTGGCACTACATTAGCACTAGGAGTGGGTCTCTGGAGGCATTTTGGCCCAAAGTAGGTTTCAAAATCCCAATGCAAAAGCAGATTTCCAAAGTCACACCTGTGTTGCAGAACCCAACCCAAAGCAGTGCATGTGTGCTCATTTCTGTACAGAAAAACTGGGCTAAAATAGAAAGAAGTGCCTTACACCAAAACAGCCTTGCAAAATCAGCAAAATACTGTATGTTTGCACATAAATAGGGCTCTGAGCAATGTAACTATAGAATATACTCTGTGGGGGAAAAAAAGTTCAGTAGTCTATTGCAATCTTGTATTATTATTATTGAGTTATTCATTGTAAAGGTTATTGTCCAGTAACTGCTATGGATTATCCAGTAAGTACAGTACAGAGGTATATAGTTACAGGAGTAAGGGGATGTATGTCTGGAGCCACAGAGGTGTGCTGAGAGTTTAAAAAGAGATTAAAAATGTCTCTGGGAATTACTCACGGACTGATTTAGCATATCCGTTTTCTTTTGTTAGACCATCTGATATGGACCGGTGTGAGGAATGCACTGTATTTGTTTATACTTTGTTTATTTTTTGGCTTGCAACATGCGAGACGTTCCATTTGTGTCCAGTTGTGGCGGTTAGGATGAATCATTACATTCACATAATCCAACAAATATAAATTATACCAGTCAGAATACATAAAGGACACTGCGAATTCAGCTGTCTTTGAAGATTATTGCTTGTCATGCCATACAAGATAAGCTCTATAAAGTCTTGACTTAACAGACTGTACTGTTCATGGCAGATTGTATGATGAACATTCTCTGACTATAGCGTTTCTGTTGTTTACATGCATACAAGTATGTCACCAGCCTGATCAGGGTTCACGCAGAAAACAGGCTTGCATAAATAGAAACATTTTCCGTGAGCTTGAGGTTATAAGGCTAATTTTTCTGTCCGTTAGCATGTTTCGTTTACATCTCGCCCCCCGCCATTACCGTATTTGTAAGCGTCCGCTGTGTTTTGCGTCATCCTTTGCTGTCCTCCTATTGGTGGCTTTAAGATAAACATCGTATTATTATATCATATTATATCATTGTAGCAGAGCTCAAGCACTGA
>JAOVVH010000038.1:13605112-13607240 GCA_028566435.1 Scorpiodoras heckelii
CTATGGACGCTTCTAGAGCTGCTTCCACAGTGGGAATGGCAAGTTGTTTTTACAATTTTGCGATTTTCAACGTGGTTTAATATTTGGAGCTCCTGAGATGGGTCATAACATTTCGGAGGTAGAAGCAAAGTTTGGATGTTCGCGTATGACCATTTCAAGGGTGTAACGTGACTACAAGAATTCTGGCAAAACATCAAACTTATGACAGCAGAGTGGCCGTAAAAAGACTCTGGGTGAATGTGGGAAGAATCGTTTCACATGATAGGCGTGCATCAGAATTCAATGCTGGGGCCTCAACAATCATCAGCGTGACGACTGTGCCTGTCCCTCTAAGATCCCAGAGGGGACCTACCAAGTATTAACTGGTATACCAGTTATTCTGGTACTTCAGTGTTTAATCATAGTCATATAAATAAGAAATATATAAACTATAAGGCATCAATATCAGTGGTTATTAATATCTTAGTATTTGGTGTATTATTACATCATAAAACATTTGAGCCAATCATGTTTTGATATGCAAAACTCTTGTTTTCCAGGAGAAAGAGCTAGAAACTGTGTAGCATTTCCAGTTAAAGTATTAATATATTCTAGATTTCTTGATGAAACTAAAACGTAGGAGCGTCAGTGATCTACCCACCAATGAGGTTGGACTGGATTCTGCCTGTGATTCTGTGTGAGTTGTTTTGCACAAATAAAAAATGAGCTGCTCTGTAATACTGTGGGGGTATGTATTTCTTTTCCTAGATGTTTTTGGCTCCACTGACTGCAAATGAACACAAGTTCTTCTAATTGATCGCATTTCTTTCCTGATGGTGTGGTCTTTTCCAGGATAACTCCGTCCACATTTACAGGACTTGGGGGCTCACTGAATGGATGACATCACTTTCATCCTTTCCACCACCACCATCAAAACACAAACTGCAGAAATATATTTTAAAAGAACAGCGTTCATGGCTCACTACAGTTCCAGAGACTTATAGACTTTATGTCAAAGATATTTTTTACTGCAAATTCACCCATCTGTATTTATTCAATTTCACATTTTTTGTAAATAATGTATTATATGTGCTATATAAGAATGCATAAAATAAAATAAAAAAGCTGCCTGTCAAAGATTTGATCTATTGCAGCTCACAGCACACCTGATGTAATCAGCAGCTGGAAGAATAAAACGGATCTGGAGCGAGGCCTTTGAGAACAGCGCCGAGGACCTCGCAGCTAATAGACTCTGAAATTTATAAAAACGAACCTGCGCACAGCTCCTGTGCTTCGAATCGATAGGGTGTCTTTCCCCAGATGATGCATTAATTCAGGATTAAATGACATTCTGCTCAGGAGATACTTGGCCAGAGCTTTTGAAGCTTCATCCATCCTCCTTCTTCTACAGTCAACAAAAGGTTCACACCGTGTCAAATGTAGCATGCGGCTTCTAAAATAGCTTCACATCTACAGCAGCCCAGAAAAGGAATTAATAAAATAAAACACCAGGCCCTGAATAAATAGCGATGAGGAATAGGAAAAGAGTGAGGAGGTTCAGTTTTTAGTTCTTTGAGCGAATGTTTAAAACATATTTATCGTCTGATTCGATGGAAAGACTTTGTTTTAAACCAGGTTGTGTTAAAGACAGTCTTTGGTTTTCTCTAGATGGATGTCAGAAACTTTACAAATTAAAGATAGAGGTAAAAGATGCATTATCAGAGGTCTTTCTGCTTTCTTACAAGACTCTGAGGTTTTATGTGCATTGCATCTGTTTGTACATGTGCACTGGTTTGTTTCTGAGCATCTTCCAGCTGGCACATAAAAATATAAATTAAAGATACAGTTCAGACTGGATGAGATGTGCAAAGAAGCATTGAGAAGTGTAAATCAGGTCTGGTGGCTTCTCAGTGTTGGCGGTAACTATCTTTTCATAATTTATTTTAATAAATGAAGTTATTTTGAATACAGTTTCAGGCATGAATCTCAAGGCAATATTGGGCTTTCAGTGATTTCTTTAAACTGTTCGTTTTGGGGAACAGAATGAGTGTACAGGGGCTGCATGGTGGCTCGGTGGGTAGCGCTGTCGCCTCACAGCAAGAAGGTCCCGGGTTCAATCCCCGGGTGGAGCGGTCTGGGTCCTTTCTGT
>JAOVVH010000038.1:13859807-13870113 GCA_028566435.1 Scorpiodoras heckelii
TGTCAGTAACAAAAGCAACACATTACATAACAGACCACTTTTCAGACAAAAAACATAATGAAGGCTGCTGGGATTTGTTGCAAACAAAGAAGCAAGTGTGACAGTCAAAGTCTCCAGAAGAGCTGCGGCAGATTCTCCAAGACGCTCAGTATGACAAAAGGTCTCCCTAAAAACAATACAGTTGTGTGATAAATGCATAACAGTAACCTCCTGAACCCAATGTCAATAACACCATATTTATATTCCTCACGCTCACATAACAAATCTCTTTTCCTGTTAGTTTCAATGTACACTGTAAACCCTACTACTGTGTGCTTAAGTGTGTTCAACCATAAAAAAAACCCTCTTTTTAAGTCTATGAAACTGTTAAGTTTATTTAGTTAAGTGATTTTGTAGAGCTCTGTTTGCAGCTTTAAGTAAAACACGACTGATTTCGGTACTTAAGTGATCCGAGTTTAAGCAGTAAAGCAGGTGGATGGGCGGAGCCTCCCAGCACTCTTAGAGGTTTTAGTCAGTTTTCTTATATTAGATCTTTTCGATCATATTTATTTATCAGTTATCTTTAAATAACGTTCATTGTGGGTCATAACATGTTATCTTCATGCTGAGAGATTTATCATATTAACCATGACGGCGTTTCTGATTATAGAAGGCACAAATAAACAAAAACGATACAGTCCCTCAAAACTGCATAATCAGTATTCATGCTGTGCAATCATCAGCCGAGTGTCTGCGGCAAAATGTATCTTAAAACATTTTAATTAAAGAGCCTTTTGTTTATTTATGACAGATGTCTTTTGACTTAGTTAGTACTCAACTCATTTATGACAATCAGTTCCCAGAAAAAAAATTAAGTGTTCCCCCATGCAATTAGGAGTTTTAATTACCTTAAAAGTTTACTTACATTGACGTATGGAGATAAATATCTTGAGCTATATCAACTGAAAATATTTGGGTAAATCTATGCACATTAATCCTTTTCTGTACAATAAACAAATTTTAGACTCAGGGTTTAACACGTGACTACAGAAAACAGCACAATTATAGCCAATTACACTGAAGTACCAGAAAAACTGGTATAGCAGTTAATACTTGGTAGGTCCCCCACAGGATCTTGGAGGGAACGTTAAACAGTCCTCACACTGATGTTTGTCGAGGCCCCAGCACTGAATTCCGATGTTGCTTGAGGCAGTGTTACACGTCTATCACGTGAAACGATTCTTGCCAGTCGACGCTGGTCACGTTCACCCAGAGTCTTTTTACCAACGCATCTCTGTCGTAAGTTCGAGGCTTTGCCGGAATTCTTGTAGTCACGGTTCACCCTTTTGAAATGCTCATACGTGAAAATACAAACTTTGCTTCTACCTCTGAAATGCTGTGACCCATCAAACCGTGTTGAAAGTCACAAAATTGTGATAACTTTCCATTCTCATGGTGGAAACAGCTCTAGAAGTTTCCATAGATGTCTATCGCTTTATATATACTCACTGGCGGATGCAACCAGTGATGTTCATAGGTGGCGCTGCTGTCTATCTCGCTCAGAACCAGTTTTTTTGCTACTTCAGTATGTAGTATTCTATAGTATCTACACCAAATCATCACCATCAATCAATAAGCTAATATCACATTCACAGAAATGTGAGTGCCAAAATTAATCCAAAATGCTGCCTGCTGCAAGGAAAAAAATATGTGGCCACTTTAATGAATATAATATTTACAATATTTTAAAAAATTTTGTCAATCCTAGTGAAAGTTTTACACTGGCATGAGCCCATCAGGCAGTGATAAACAAGTAATAATACACCTTGTAACTCTTAGAGTCGTAAAGATTAGACAGTCCGTGCGAAAGTCATAAACCCTCCAGCTTCCCTCTCCACCCACGGGTCTGTCCGTGGGAACTGCGGACAGGAAATTGAGCTCCAAGAGCAGGAAATGGCTCATAAAGGAGGAAGTGAATGAGGGAAACCCAAAAAAAAGTTGAGGCTCACAAACAATATTGAGAGTGAGAGTCTCACATGAACAGTCTAGTGACAAACCATGACTACAAAGCCTTAGAGGGGAAAAAAACAACCAAAAACGTGGTTTTTATCCAGAAGGGCCACAGGAACACTTCCTGTAAACATCTCCTTCGCCACAGGAACCGCTGAACTCTTCGTTTTTAGCTTCAGAGCCCAGCAACAAGCTTCTCTGTTTCTCATGGTGAACCAACACACAGCGGTTTTTCCCAAACAGTTATTATGTGCGGACTTCAGGAGAGGACACAGCACACGAACAGTCTGTCACTAAAGTGCAAACAACGAGTTCGCTCGAAAAAAATGTTGCATCCTGTCGTCACAAGACAGAAGGCAGAGGATAGACTGCTTGATTTTTACTGAAGGAATAGAAGGGGAAAGGACTTAGCTATATGCAGAGATGAGCTCCAGGGTTATAATGTGATGGAAATGAAAAGATATAGCATTTTTCATGAATCGAATTGAAATATATTGAATATATTTGACAACACCATGTGAGAAATTGTTCTCACAGACCACAGACACCATAGACAACTACATGCTAATTATGCTAACTCCTTCCCTTGTAATGCTCCATATCATTCAATTTGTCAAAGTGATTCCTGTAACAATAACCTTATCTTTTCTTGCTATTAATAACTTATTTGCTAATCTATTTGTATTTTTCCTAGCTATAATTTTATCAGAAGTAATTCAAAAGCACTGGCTAACTAGCTACAACTTGGTACATAGCAGATGAGCTTGTTAGCTAAAAGAACCGTCTTCAAATAACAGTTAAATTTCATTGTTCATTCACTAATGCATCTTGAGTAACCATTTACATCATGGTGGGAACAGATTTTTTATAATATTTGACAGCAAGTTGGTGCATTTGTGCGTTTTCCAAAGATAAATCTACTCAAACTGCAAAGCTGCTACGTAGCTAGATTAGTCACCTAATATCTATAATATTTTACAAAGTAATTCCAAAGAATTCTGGCCCATCGCTAGCTAGCTTACAATTCTGGACCATAGCTAGCAAGCCTACAGTTTAGTCAAGGTACGTTCAACTAACATTAGCTGGCTAGCTAGCTATTGTTTTAATCTAACATTAGCTAACAAAATATAGCAGTAGCCAGAGTCCCCCTGTTAAAATTGTAACTTTTCTAGCTAACTAGTTAAAAATAACTTTTTGCTTGTTGTAGTATTTTTCTGTAATGAAAATCAGCATCTGTTCTAGAAACTTGGCAGTGATAACAATAGTATTGGTGGCACCAATGGACCCCAAATCAAATTCTGCTTAGGGCCCTATAATGGCTTGGGCCCAATCCTGCCTTTAGGACAGAAATAGAAATATTAAACGATCCAGTTTCCAATTTACAGATTTTTATTAAATTTGACAGCCAGTTGGTGCAATTGTGCGTGTTTTCTATACCTAAATCTACTCAAACATCAAATCTGCTATGTAGCTAGATTAGTCACTTAATAATTATAACATTTACAAAGTAATTCTAAAGAATTCTGGCCCAGAGCTAGCTAGCTTACAATTCTGGACCATAGCTAGCAAGCCTACAGTTTAGTCAAGGTACGTTCAACTAACATTAGCTGGCTAGCTAGCTATTGTTTTAATCTAACATTAGCTAACAAAACATAGCAGTACCCAGAGTCCCCCTGTTAAAATTGTAACTTTTCTAGCTAACTAGTTAAAAGTAACTTTTTGCTTGTTGTTGTATTTTTCTGTAATGAAAATCAGCATCTGTTCTAGAAACTTGGCACTGATAACAATAGTATTGGTGGCACCAATGGACCCCAAATCAAATTCTGCTTAGGGCCCTATAAAGTCCCACAAGAGAGTTCGAGCGTTTCTCAATACAATGTTCAGCAAGTTTGGCCTTGCGTACTTGGTAGTACAGACGTGGTAAGTTCGACTCACGAGTACAAGCTCGTGAGGACGGAAAGACGCTGTACGGTCATTCTGCAATTGGAACAGCAGCAGTGTACTTGGGGCACTTGACGTCACCTGCTGGCATGACCGCACATCTCCGAAAAACGCTGGTGCAAATTTTAACTTAGCCTCTTTCTTGATATAGTAACCACATAATAACAACATTCTTGCCTAAAAAAACTTATAACTTAATTTTATAACACAACAATAGTAGTATTTCAAAACTAGCTGTGAGTTTTCTCCTCTGCCATCATACTGAGCTTGGTGCGAAATGCATTCTGAGATATCTGACTGTCCCGAGTCCACACGTCACCTCCCGATGCATCCTTGATAACATGGGAGGAGCAAGAACACATCTGGGCATTTAAACTGTACTTGGCTAGATGCAGACTTTTAAATGGAACAGTACTTGGGCTGCGACTTTCTCAAGAACACAAGAACAAAATTACAGATAAGAACGCAGATAGAGAATCAGGTCTTGAAATGTATTTTGTAATAGTAATTTTAACTGTATTTTGTTGAGGCCCTAGCATTGAGCTCTGATGTTACTCGAGGCAGTGTTGCACGCCTATCACGTGAAATGATTCTTGCCAGCCGACACTGGTCACGTTCACCCAGAGTCTTTTTACGGCTATGCTGCTGTCATAAGTTCGAGGTTATGCTGGAATTCTTGTAGTCACGTTAGACCCTTGAAATGATCATACGTGAAAATCCAAACTTTGCTTATACCTTCAAAATGCTATGACCTATGTCACAACCTCCAACTATTAAACCGTGTTGAAAATGACAAAATCATAATAATCTGCCTTTCTCATAGCGGAAACAGCTCTAGAAGCTTCCACAGATGTCTATTGCTTTATATACGCACTGGCGGACACAACCAGTGATGTGCATAGTTGGCATTGCTATGTATTTTGTATAGGCTCCAGTACTAGTTTTTCTGGTACTTCAGTGTAAGCATTTGTTGTATAAACTTGATACTGATAAGAATAGTATTACCGGTGCCAAGGGACCCCAAATCAAATTCTGCTTAGGGCCCCATAAAGGCCTGGGCCCGGTCCTGCCCTTCGGACAGAAATAAAAATATTCAGCAATCAAATTTTAATAAAATTTCCATGACTGAAAAGTCTGTAGCCTATAATGCACATAAACTGTATTGTACTGTACAAACGCTGTTAGCACCCTATCAGGTCTTCCCCACCTCCTAAATCTTAATTTACACAAATATGTCTCGTGAGATGAAAACTACTGCATTAGTGTGAAGCATGAACACTTCACTTTACACAAAGTTACACACTTAGACCCATGCAGAGACACAGGGTCAGAGGCAGACAGCTGAAAGTGAGCCACCTGATGAGCTCAAGGCAAATAAACACATGTTAGTGGAGCAAACACAGGATACGTCTGCCTCTGTTTGCTTAGTGTAGGATTTCAAGGCAAGGAGTCCTTTTCTGTTGTTTGTCTGAGTGAGACAAAGACCATTTCTAACACAACTACAAAGAAAGGGGCTAGAAAACAATACAGTATACACTGAAACCACAAATGCACAATAGACAAAGCCAGACTTAAGAGAACATATGTGTTTCTATGTGTAATGTCTCTGACTGTGTGCGAGTGTGTGAGCAAGATGGAGCAAATGCCGGGACAAATGGTCTGCGGTCCTCAGTAAGCTTGCCAGCATTCCAGCACCTCCACTTAGTCATGTTGGAGCCTGCATTATTTTTTCGGAACAGATGTTGGGCCTGTCCATCCTTCGTCTATTCGCTCCATTTGCCTCCATCCCTCTGTCTGCTTACCTCAGCACAATCCTCTAAAGCAGCTCTTGTCCTCTCAGACTTGTCACCTACGTTTCATACTGAAACATAACTGCAACTTTCCCCCTGAAACACCTCTGTTGCTGCTGTTGCCTCAAGGGACACAACTCTGGCCTTCTGCTCTTTCATGCAGACACAAAAAAAAAAAAAAAAAAAACCTGACGCACGAACTCAGCAAATTTCTCCTCCCAGGACTGTCTGCGCTGCCGGATACCCCCACATTTAGGCACACATACATACACACACTGCAAAGCCTCCAGTAATTAATCCGGCACTAACGAGTATGTGTGGAAGGACACAGCTGTTTTGCACACATGTCTTGCGTGTAACCGCAGAACCCAACGCTCCACGCTGATACAAGGCTGATACACAACTCAAAGAGGTCACAGGACAACCAAAATGGCTTCTATATAATCATATAGTTACATACTTCTATACAGATAAGTAGAGTCAGACGTCAGGTGTCAGTAACACAGTTATACTGACTGACTTGACTTTTACCTTCAGTAGCTGATTCATCAATGTCTCCTGAGCAGTCACTGGAGTATAAATGATTTTATCTATTAATGCAAATGTACACTGAAGTACCAGAAAAATTGGTACTGGAGCCTATGCAAAATACATAGTAACACCAAATGTGCACGTCATTGCTTGCGTCCGCCAGTGTGTATAAAAAGGGATAGACATCTATGGAAGCTTCTAGAGTGTTTCCATCGTAATTAACTGGTATACCAGCTTTTCTGGTACTTCAGTGTATTATCTATTACCTATATGCCTGCAAATCTATTAATGTGTGTTATATGCTTATACCACAGTGCTGGAGAATTCTCAATTTTCAAATCATGAATGGAAAATTGAGAGGACGGTCAGGATGGTAGCTGGTTATAAGTGCTGGTAGCTCAGTGGTTAAGAGATCAGATGCTCACTAGTTCAAATCCCAGCACCACTAAGCCACCACTGCTGGGCCCCTGAGCAAGGCCCTCAACCCTCAACTGCTTAGTTTTATAAATGAGATAAATGTAAGTCACTCTGGATAAGGGTCTGCCAAATGCCATAAAGGTAAATGTAACTTGTCTCCCAGATGGTCCACAGCATTAAATGAAACTAAACATGGGAAACAAGAACATAAAGTGGACATTACTAGTAGCTGTGACTTGTGGACAATCTTTGTAAACATGAGTGAGTGAGTGAATCTGTGAGTGAGTGAGTGAGTGAGTGAGTGAGTGAGTGAGTGAGTGAGTGAGTGAGTGAATCTGTGAATGAGTGAGTGAATCTGTGACTGAGTGAATCTGTGAGTGAGTGAGTGAGTGAGTGAGTGAGTGAGTGAGTGTGTGAAACTGTGAGTGAGCGAGTGAGTGAATCTGAGTGAGTGAGTGAGTGAATCTGGGAGTGAGTGAGTGAGTGAGTGAATCTGTGAGTGAGTGAGTGAGTGAATCTGAGTGAGTGAGTGAATCTGGGAGTGAGTGAGTGAGTGAGTGAGTGAATCTGTGAGTGAGTGAATCTGTGAGTGAGTGAATCTGTAAGTGAGTGAATCTGTGAGTGAGTGAGTGAGTGAGTGAATCTGAGTGAGCGAGTGAGTGAATCTGTGAGTGAGTGAATCTGTGAGTGAGTGAATCTGTGAGTGAATCTGTGAGTGAGTGAGTGAGTGTGTGAATCTGTGAGTGAGTGAGTGAGTGAGTGAGTGAATCGGTGAGTGAGTGAGTGAGTGTGTGAATCTGTGAGTGAGCGAGTGAATCTGTGAGAGAGTGAATCTGTGAGTGAGTGAGTGAGTGAGTGAGTGAATCTGTGACTGAGTGAATCTGTGAATGAGTGAGTGAGTGAGTGAGTTAAGTCAAGTCTTTGAGGTGCTTCGCATCTACAAAGTATAACATCATTCATTAAGAAAAAATAGTAATCATTGGTTAATTGCTGTGGTATAAAATGAATAAAATACTTTAGGATGCACTGTCATAAGAAAATAATCAACTATAGAGTGGCATAAGTAACTCCACTTTGTGACAGGCTGTATCATACCACCTTATCACTGATTACTTTCCTATAACAGCACTTCCCCCAGCCCAAAAGTTTTATTCCACACTTGTTACAAACTCTTTTCTTTTTTAACTCATTTACTTTTTGTAAGCATCAACCCCATTCAACTCAACTGTATCCTACTGAATCTACAAAGACCTTGTAAATATATCAAATAAAAAGAACCTCACAATTTACAGTATATCAATATATCTATGAAGTATGTATTGTTGGTGGTGTTTTTATTTTGAATAGCTTTGTTAATCAAAACCCTGCCCCAAGTTCACGATGACATCTCTTCGGGAGATAAGCTGAACCAAAGCCAGGCTACTTCAAGTGCACGACGAGTGCTGGAGGTGATAACCAGATGCTGTTATGGTGCCACAATGTGTACACTCTTCAGCATGAAGGTCAACCGTTGTCAAATGAGAGAAAGAGAGAGACGGAGTGCCAGTATCCTGCAGTTCTCTGGCGCCTCTCCATTCCAATCAGAAAGTCTTCCTTTTGTCCCTGACAAAACACAGAGTGTCAAAATCTCTTATTTATTACATCTCTGAAAACTCAGGACCTGGTTTACAAAGAATGCTCATAAAGCTGTAAAGGAACTATGTAGCACTTCTTAATAAGTAATACTTGCATAATTAGGACAAAATACCAGCTATAAACAGACTATGAGCTCGTGGATTCTCTAAAACTACCATGTAGTGAAAGTGAAGGTCAGTGCAATGCTAGATGTAGTAATTATTCTAGAGTAAGTTACATATAATTACTTGTGATTATATGTAATTTTCAGCCACTGTTTTCACTTTCAGAGACTTGGTTCATGGGCAAACCTCTGAGGTATTGTCATTGGATGTGGCGTCATGAGCCTGAGCATGTAGCGCAGACAGAAGATATCTAATTACAGGTACCGTTCTTCCATAAAACTTCCTCCCAATTTAGATGTTTTTGCTTCCCATACACTTCCTAGTCCTTCCTTACTGCACTACAGATAGCAATGCAAATCTTTTTTAAAAAAAGGCTTGGAGGAGAACACTATTTTCTATTATTATTATTATTATTATTATTATTATTATTATTATTATTATTATTAATTTATTTTTAAAAATATTTTTTATATTTTAATTAATTTTATTTTAGATTAAATTTAATTAATTTAAATTTTACATTTTATTTTATTTTAGTTTATTTTAGTTTATTTTAGTTTATTTTAGTTTAGTTTAGTTTATTTACACAAGGTAACATGTATGAGATTGGTCAGCATTTCCCTGATGGACAGAGGAGCATGTGCTTTATTTAAAGATGAACAAAATCAGGATGAGCTTGCAATCAGAAGCAAATATTAGCTTCCAGTCATCATTAGTCACTTTTTGGGTGGAGTAATTACAGGTCTTACTGAAAGCTCCTTTACACGTCCAGTGCTTTCAGGTGTTCCCTGAAGGCTAGGAGTGACTTTTCTCTTGCAAAGAAAAAATAAACAGAAAGATGGTGAAAAGAAAGCACTACACTTCCATAACCCCATGAGGGCGGAGGTCAGGTCCTGGCTTTTATACGTCAGTCAGGTGGTGCCATGTCACTGCAACACAATCTTTGCTTTTCAGGGGCCCCTAAGCTTCTGACACAATCGAGAATGACGGCTACGTTCTCGGAAACTGATTGAAGCACAAGTCAAACAACCAGCAACATGCAGTTTGGCTACGAGTGCAGATTTTCAGATTTTCACCCGAGGCCAAATAGAAGCTACGGCGGGTCAAATAGGACACAGATTGACCCAAACTCAAAGCCACGTTAAGGGAATAAAGATGGGATAGCAGTTTGATGGGCATCCCGCATGGAGTGCACCTTCATGCTCTTTACTCTTTCTCTCCTTTGTTCTTTCACCCCAAAAATTTGCCCCCTTCCCCCTCAGTAGGCCAGGTGGAAGCCACATTTCCTCTGACTGGCAGGAACAGCAGCTCCAGCAGGGAGCAGGCCGAGAGGCTACAGACAGCAGATGGCTAGAGCACATGTACAGTATGTGCCCCAGCCCACCCTTTCACTATCCAGCCACATTCACTGATATGATTTTTACCTGCTATGTTGCTGTTCCTAATTCAATTTCTAATTTCAAAAACGAAACCTGCTTCAAGACCTTCAATGGCACCATAGAGGAGAAAAAACCTCTGTTACACAATACTCTCATTCTTTAGAGGTCACTAGTGTTTCAGGTTCTTGTTGACTTTTTCCGGCGGTGAGATTAGCTCTGTTGCTCAGCTTTATCGCACACAGCAGCCTTTTCCCAAACTTACAATAAACCCACTGGCTATAACATTCATTTGGAGATTTCTAATATGGCTGACAGAAAAGATTTTCCCAACAGAGGATACATTGATACTAAAGTCAATACAGTGTTAATCAAAAACAGTGTATAAGGAAGCAAGAAGCAAAGTTAGAGCAATACTAGCATAGCGTTCCCTCGGCCTAGGGTTAGGTGTCTGCCCCATGATCGGAAGGTCCTGGGTTCGATTCCCGTGGCCGACAGGACTCGGCTGAAGTGTCCTTGAGCA
>JAOVVH010000038.1:13895672-13907254 GCA_028566435.1 Scorpiodoras heckelii
ACATCACCCACAGTACATAGACGTTTCATCACATTTATTTCAAAAGTGCCTACAGCATATAAAATGAGTCTGAACAGCGTTGTTTGATTTATCATGTTAAATACAGCCGGGTGCTATAATGACGGCGCGATCCGGAGGCTGTCCGCTGTTGATGACATTGCAGGGCGTTTCAAATGGAGCCGTTTTAGTGACCAAGTTCCCAATGAAGAACCCTTGGGATCCTGTACTCTGTGCAGTATGTAGGGAGCAGGGATACAGATTAGGGACCCTTGCAATCAGAATGCAGCCTAAAACAAGTAACGTAACAGTCAATTACGGAATGTTTGTGTTCACTGACGGCGCACGGGTTTGCGTAATTTAACTCATTTTTAATCTGTGTGAAAATTTTTAGTTATGTTAATTTTTTTAATCGCGATTAATTCTTTAACGCATTAACACGTTCGTTAACGCATTAATTGGACAGCATTACTTTAATATTATAATAGTATATATCATCATAATTGCTGTTAACAAAATGTTTCACGTTTGATTATTTAGGATTTTTACGAGGAAAAAAAAGCACATCAACAAATGGTCATAAGTAAAAATACACTGAATGGTATTAAGAAGCAAGGCTGGGGCTGATTTCTTTCTAGCCCAGACTGCACCTCCATGAAGCCTATCAGAGTAAAACGCCACTTGGGCTGATATTATCACACCCAGCTGTAACGGCAATGAATAAGAACATGGTGGATTTTTAAACGTATTTTCCAAATGCCTTTGGAGGAAAAATGAAAAGTCTGAGAACACACTGTACTGTTCAATCAAAGAAGCTTGTTACACGACCTTATAGTGCATTATGGGCTTAAATAAAAAGAGAAATCTCGAATACTGCTGTCAATCTGCCTTTACGTGTTTGCAATAATAATAATTTATTTTATTTATAATAGTAATCATTTGCCCTTCGTCATTATGCCTATGTTTACTAAACTGCTTATCTACAAAAACCCCATTTCCAGAAAAGTCGGGACACGTTCTTAAAATGCAATAAAAACCGACAGCTGTAATTTGTTCATTTACTTCAACCTTTATTTAACAGACAACAGGACGAAGAAAAGATTTTCAGTGTTTTCGATGACAAACTCAATTCTATTTGTTAAATATAAACAAATGTAGGAAATGATGCCCGCAACACACTCAAAAAAATACAGACTACTGGTCAAAAATTCCCCTCGCAAAACTGCAACAATTAGCATCTTCAATTCCCAAAGGTTAAAAAAAATATAATTAAAGAAAAGGTCATGTGACCCAGTGGTAAACACGCCTCGGTCGCTATTTTCTTTTTTGAGTGTTGCAGGCATCAATTTCAAAATTTGTTTATATTTAACAAATACAATTCAGTTCCTCATTGGAAACACTGAACATTTTTTCTTTGTCATATTGTCTGTTAAATAAAAGTTCAAGTAAATTAACAAATTACATACTTCAGTTTATTTATTGCATTTTAAGCAAGTGTCGTAACTTTTCTGGGAAATATCATGACCAGCCCGCACATCTTTCTACCCACCCTGAGCACGGCATCACAATCATAAATATGGCTGACGTACTACAAGGACTTGTACTGTAGGATATGTTTACAAGTCGTTCCTGATTCCAAGCCCAAACTGTGAGAAGTGATTTAATCAAGCTATTAGATATTACGAAGAAATGAATTTAATAGTAAAAACATTTTGCCAGGAATAAAAAATCACGTTTCTTGTCGTCTTTTCCGAACTACTGGAATTATGTTTTTTTTGCAAGGAGGACAAAAACTCCAAATGAAGTCATGCAGGTCAGCCCAAAAGAAAAGTGAACTCGACGTGAGGACAGTGTGGCTGTGGCGCAATGCAGCGTGGAGCGGGTCAGCAGCTTTCGTCTCAAGAAATGACAGAGAGAAGAGAGGTCATTACTGGAGGAAGGAAAACAGGATGCAGACATCATCATCACCAGCACGAGCCAGTCTGTACGGTTATAGCAATTCCCAAAATACATCACTGAATCAAAACACTGCATTGTGAAGAAGCAGCTCCTGGACACCTAATTAGCGAATCCTCAACAGCATATGTCCCATTCCAGAGATTTTCAGTTCAGTCCTCAGAGACAGACAGGTCTGGGTAATCAGGAGCTCAGGATGCTGGCTCAGGTGTGTTCAGAAATGGAAGGCAACACAGTGTGGACTGGTAGAGCGTCCCCCCAAGGACTAAACCACCTGAGCTACCTGACTTCCTGCTTTCCAGTAAGAAGGATTCAGCAGAGGTTAAATAGATTTTAATAGATTTTTTTAACAGAATTTTGACGTGATCAGAAAAACGGGATACTGCCTGCAAAAAGTTATGCATCCTGAAGTGAGAAGTCGAACGTAACGGCCATGTAGAGTGCACTGCAAACGAAATCCAATGTTCCACCGTGGAACCGTAACTGACAGTGTTCGGCAATCAGACATGAATAATACACAGATGCTGACACACCAGAAAAGCTGTGCTGTCTGGGTGGGAGGGATATTTACCCTCTGCTGTCAATCAAAGCCTGGCTTCGCTATACACCAGAAAGCATACAATGAAGTACCAGAAAAACTGGTATAGCAGTTCATCCTTGGTAGGTCCCCACGGGATCTTGGAGGGAACGTTGCACAGTCTTCACGCTGATGTTTGTTGAAGCCCCAGCATTGAATTCCGATGTTACTTGAGGCAGTGTTACACGCCTATCACGTGAAACGATTCTTGCTAGCCGACGCTGGTCATGTCCACGTTCACCCAGAGTCTTTTTACAGCCACACTGCTGTCGTAAGTTCGAGGTTTTGCCAGAATTCTTGTAGTCACGGTTCACCCTGGAAATGCTCATACGTGAAAATCCAAACTTTGCTTCTACCTCCGAAATGCTACGACCCATCTCATGAGCTGTGACTATTAAACCGTGTTGAAAATCATGATAACTCGCCATTCTTACGGCAGAAACAGCTCTAGGAGCTTCCACAGATGTCTGTCGCTTTATATACACACTGGCAGATGCAACCATAGGTGGTGTTGCTATGTATTTTGCATAGGCTCCTGTACCAGTTTTTCTGGTACTTCAGTGTATGTCAATGCATTTATTAAGGTAATATGTTTCGTACATGAATTTGATCCACATTTATTGCTAAACTTGACAGTTTTTGCCACCATTTGTTCCCCATTGACAGTAGGCTAATAGCAGGAAACTCTTGTCCAGCCTTTAATAATAATGTTTTAAAGAGCAAAGAGCACTTTGAAATATTGCTCATTGAACTATTTTTCAACATTTCCATTTATAATGATCCTTCATATGGTCGTCATGGGCGTTTCCCCTTCAAAGTCGCCTGCGTAAGCTTCACCACTTCAGTATGAACTGCACCACAACACTTGGTCAGCTGCAAAGTGGCTTTACTCCATGGTTTTTCCTGACCTGACCACACCCTGATCCTCTGATCCTCTGATCACTGTCACCACCTGTTTCTTGTCATTAGTCTCATTCTGTCTTGCTGCTCACCCATGACTTGCTGCATACACACAATGGCTTGTATTACAGCTTTTTTACACCTGTATTGTATTTGTATTACACATGTAAGCCAGGGTTACTAGCTTTTCCCAACTTCCCAAAATTCTCATTCACACCTAGGGGGCGATTTAGAGTTGCCAATCATCCCACCGGCTCGTTTTTGTTAGGTGGAAGGAAACCAGAGAACCCAAAGAAAACCGAGAAAGAACAGAAAGTCGACACAGACAGTAACATGAGCTCCGGAGTGATCCGAGGACCATGGAGAATCAAGGCTGTAATGGTACTGACTGATACTGATACTGATACTGATATTCTAGTTTTGGACTCCACATATACAGTATGTTCATTTTAAGGCCATGGTGTGCGACTAGGATAAATGGAGTTGCCTGGATAAACAGACTCATTATATAAAGTACATCCTATTGCATCAAGCTCCATTGTCCATGTGAGACTTAATGTAGCCTCTTCCTTTCTCTACAAGGTGCACTGTAGGTGGACACATCATAACATACAGAAAGATATTTGGATATAATCATATGCTCAATATGTACAAGCTTCAGTTTAGTTCTATGTACAACTATGCCTATGCAAAATACGTAGCAACACCACCTATGGTAGTGCGTATATAAAGCGATAGACATCTGTGGAAGCTTCTAGAGCTGTTTCTGCTGTGAGAATGGCAAGTTATCACAATTTTGTGATTTTCAAAACGGTTTAATAGCTGGAGCTCGTGAGATGGGTCAGAGGTAGAAGCATAGTTTGGATTTTCACCTATGAGCATTTCAAGGGTGAACCGTGACTACAAGAATTTCGGCAAAACCTCGAACTTATGACAGCAGCGTGGCCGTAAAAAGACTCCGGGTGAACGTGACCAACGTCGGCTGGCAAGAATAGTTTCATACGATAGGCGTGTAGCATTGCCTTAAGTAACATCGGAATTCAGTGTCTCTACATTCCCTCCAAGACTGCTATACCAGTTTTTCTGGTACTTCAGTGTATATTTGGTGCATATGTTTAGTGCAATTTGTGTATATATACGTATATTGTCTTTTACCCTGTGTGCAAATTAATTTTAGTCTAAAACATAACTGTCTTTGTGCTGGAAAGTCTATAACACTGTAAAAAAAACAGTGCAATGCAACCAGCTTACTCAAAAAAGTAAGTATCCAAGCTGCATTAAAAATTTTGTGTTTATTTCAATTAAAATATAAAGTTAAAAGAATGTCAGACAGATATTATTCTTAATATTATTAACTTAATATGTAAAGTTCAATGAGCTCGATAATTTTCAGTGTAACCAGTTAACTTACTTTTTTAATTAGTGTTTTTTTTTTACAGTGAACCTTGCATCAAGAATTTTAGACATTAAAGCAGAGAAAGTTTTGAATTTAACATTACGGCTGTGTTTCATATAAGAAGTAACATGAGCTGGATTCATGGACACACACACACATACACATACACACACTGATCCTAGTCCTGGGTTTTGGACTGTGCAATGCGAGAGTCCTTCCTGTCCTCTAACCACAGGGTTAAATCAGGTTTAGCTGAGCTGTAGGGGAAGTTTGAAGTGCAAGAGCGCCCTCTTTGGTAGAGAAAAATGCTCTACACCTCGTCAGGGCATAGCACTTTTTTCACAGAAGTGTGAACGCTTTCCCAAAGATGTTTAAAAATAGATCAACACCTTTCTTTGTTCTTCTGCCAGAACCTCTTGACATCTTCCCTGAATCTGAGGGGGAGAAAAAACCTGAATGCATTGTTCATGTATTTTCCAGTACGGAGGAAAACTGACAAATCAAGATAACTTTAACTCTGTTCTTTGATCTCTATAATCATGATGGCAGACACAAAAAGACTGTACACACTGACATTAATATCCAACATGTTTTATGTTGAAACTCTGTTTCCTGTATGAGCCGATATTGTTTCTGTTAATCAGACGTGCAAGGACGAAACATCCAGCAGACCGCTGTGCAGATGTTAGCCTGTTTTCTCCAGACAAACAGAGAAATGCAGTCTCGGTGCTCTGAGAGAAAACAGCGTGTGCAAGAGAGAGAGTTCAAGGCCAGGTCACGTGCCTCTTCAGATTTCACTTTGTGTTAGTGAAATCTGCAGGAGACGCTGGATGACGTGGACGTGACTACACGAAGACATTCTGCTGAAGAAGCTTCTTTGGAAACCTGGTCGCCTGCCAGTTAATCTCCATTAGAAGTACCTCCTAAAATAAAGTCTCCTAGTTGGAGAAAAGTCTAAAAATACATCTCATTATTATCTCAACTGTTTCTCCCTGGACAACAGCGAGATCAAATGGAAAGAAAGTCTCCTGTCTCCTGTCAGCTTTTTCTCCTGAGTCCATAGAAACTCAGTAGAGACCTCAAGTTCATTCAGAAACCTAATTATGCTAAATGTGTTATTAAACAATTTCTACTACTTGATGAGAAACATTCAGTGA
Organism: Scorpiodoras heckelii; assembly: GCA_028566435.1. Lineage (NCBI taxonomy): Eukaryota > Metazoa > Chordata > Actinopteri > Siluriformes > Doradidae > Scorpiodoras > Scorpiodoras heckelii. Next base: position 13,901,656 of record JAOVVH010000038.1, read on the forward strand.
TTATTGTTTGTCCCTGATTACTGATGCCTTTTCAATCACAACAACTATAGCAACTATAGACAACCTCAGTCGCTTCAGTTAATAACTAAACAATATGAATTTTGTTTTAAATTTACGCAGGTGAAATGACAGAAATGAATAATGTAACTAACTTTATGGAGGATGAGAAATGACTTGAGTATAAAAAAAATAAATGCACAAATAAATAGTTTAGTATATAAATTAAAAAAATTATAAAAACATTTTTGTCATGAAAAAGGGCATATGAAAATAAATGTCTTGATTTATTTCTGCATTTCCATACAACAATGTCTTTTTGGTCTATTTATGTATTTCCACATTTATTTAATTTTATTTCTACATTTATTTATTTCTGTACTTCTACATTTCTACACTTATTTTTTTTTATTTAAATATTTCTCCATTATTTATTTATGTATTTCCACATCTACATTTATTTATTTGTTTATTTTCATATTTTCTAAATGTATTTATTTCTATTTCCACATTTCTAAATTTATTTCTGTATTTCCACATTTATTTATTTTTTTATTTCCATTTTTCTTCATTTATTTATTTCTATATTTCCACATTTCTACATTTATTTTTATTTCCATTTCCCCCATTTATTTATTTCTGTATTTCCACATTTGTACATTTTTTATTTCTATTTTTCTACATTTATTTACTTCTATATTTCCACATTTCTTCACTTTTTTTTATTTCCACTTTTCCCCATTTATTTATTTATATATTTCCACATTTCTACATTAATTTTTTATTTCTATTTTTCTACATTTATTTATTTCTGTATTTCCACATTTCTACATTTATTTATTTCTGTATTTCCACATTTATTTATTTTGTATTTTCATTTTTCTTCATTTATTCATTTCTGTACTTCCACATTTCTTCATTTATTTATTTCCATATTTCCACATTTCTACATTTATTTTTTATTTCCATTTCCCCCCATTTATTTATGTATTTCCACATTTCTTCATTTATTTATTTTTATTTCTACATTTATTTATTTCTGTACATCTACATTTCTACATTTATTTTTTCCCATTTTGATCCATTATTTATTTATGTATTTCCACATCTACATTTATTTATTTTTTTATTCCCATTTTTCTGCATTTATTTTTTTATGTATTTCCACATTTCTTCATTTATTTATTTCCACATTTCTACATTTATTTATGTCTGTATTTCCACATTTATTTATTTCTTATTTCCATTTTTCTTCATTTATTCATTTCTGTATTTCCATATTTCTACATTTATTATTTATGTATTACTGTGTCCATATGCTAATTAGGTGGGCAGTCCTAATCTCACTTTAAAGCAGGATTGGTTAAAGTGATAGGATGGTTTCGGCTCTGTTCCTCCTCCCTCGGCCTACGGCTTTCTGCTACACCGGAGCGTTTGCCAGTGTTACTTTAGTGAGCTACAAGAAACTCTACTTAGATGTTTTTTTACGAGCCATTAATAATGATTTAAGATGACTGGTGAATGATTTTGAAGCCGTTGTTTAGTCATCTTGAGTCACGTATAGCTGTTAGGAATCGGTTGCTTCTGTCTGGTTCAAAAAGCTGACCAATCCTGCTTTAGAGTGTGTTTAGGACCGCCCACTTAATTAGCATATGTATGCAGAAATACATAAATAAATAAATGTAGAAATGTGGAAATAAATAAATGTAGATATAAAAAAATAAATGTAGAAATACATAAATAAAAACGTTTATAAATAAATAAATGTAGTTGATGTATGGAAATGTAGAAATAAATTCAAGATATTTATTTTCATATGCCCTTTTTCATGACAAAAATTAATTATATACTAAACTATTTTTGTGCATTCATTTATTTATATTTAAGTCATTTCTCATCCTGCATATAACTTATCTAAAATCCTTTCTGTAAATATTTAACATCCAGCCACCAAGTATTAACTGCTATACCAGTTTTTCTGGTACTTCAGTGTACAGTTATAACAACTTGCAGAAAAGAATTTAAAGCCAAACTAGACATAAAGTCATGAGTCAAAGTAAACTGTAACTCTAATTTGATGTAACTTAAAACTTTAAGGCAGCTTTTGAACTTTTTTTAAGTTGAAGCTAATTAATTTTTTACAGTGTACTCTAATTTTCTGCAAGACTGATATACCGATATGATGTGCTCCTAGAAAGCAATTCATTAGATTTTCTAACTAAAATGTTTAAGGTGTAATTACTCTTCAAGTTAACGTTAATGCAGTCAAAATACATGCTTTTTTTTCTGACAGCGTATAAATCTACAGGGACTGGATGAGTAGAGCTGAACGTCAGAAAGCAGTGGTGAAAGCAGCCTGGCTAAATTTAGGATCTGCGAAACCTAATTAGTTCTGATTTGAGTACTTCTGAACAGGTTAATTAAATACGACAGCAGGAGCTCAGTTATTTTTAATTTAGCAACTCGTGACCGACAATCTCATATTCCCTTTAGTCCATATTGTGAGTACCAACAACACATGATTAGCCTTTTATCGTTCTCTACAGAGCTCTTTTTGCAGTTTCCTTGCACTCGGTCATTCTTCCCCTGCGAGCCGGTATTTCCTCGTACCCGGTGTTTTTAGTGGTGCTTTTCTAACGCGGCTACGGACACACCCAGCAACCTACACCTACGCTGCGTACTCAACTATATTAGAAATCCGACAGCCGGTGAATTAACCCCTGTACCGTCCATATGCCGGAGTACTGGATTTCCTTCCTCTCTTTTCTCACACAATCTGTGCGGCTTTAATCTCTCTTTCGACTCTATTTATAATTCTTTTCCTTTCCTGTCTTTCTCCCTGTTTCCTTTCCCCCCCCTGTCTCCTGCTCTATGTTGCTATGTGATTTGCCTTACAGTCTGGCCTATATTTTTCTGCTCGAGTGAAACTCAGATTTGTCACAGTTCAACACGGAGTCAAACAGCACAGTAAGAGAGAGCAAAATACCGTAAGAGAGTGAGTGATGGAGAGAGCGGGTGAGATAGATAGAGACTGAGAGAGAGAGAGAGAGAGAGAGAGAGTGGCAGAGAGGATGGGAGGGGAAAAAAAAAAGAAGACACTCGACAGGCGAAAGCCAACCGCTGCATGGCAACAACGCTGAAAATCCCCTACTAAAAATAGTGGCATATCGCAGCCTGGCAGTTCCAACTACCCAGCCAATAACCTTTCACCCCTAGGGCGCTGGCAGTAAGGGGGCGGGGTCAAGGCATCGCCATGGTGCCTGGGTGATTGACACAGACCCAGATGTTTGAACTGAAGTGACGAGGTCAAGCTCTCGTTTACGTGCGCGATTGCCAACTGCATTCAGCAACAACAATGAAACAATGAAAACAGCAAGCTAAGTGTTTAAACAGCGCTGAGCTGCTCGCTCGCTCATATTTTTTTCCCCTCCCGAAAGTTCCCCGGATGGCGGATGGGTCCTCTTGTCTAAATCCCCTGGGCCTTGTTTTCGCACACATATTTCTGCCGTTGGTCACACTTCAGCCTGCCACTGTCCAAGCAGTCTGTTTAATTTGCCGCAGTCAGCAGAACTCTTTGAAGACGCCACATCGCTCCACCCTTCACATGTGACTAGCAGGAATCTGTCCATCCCTTTACATGCACGGAGTTCTCTACAGTGCCTGGTTTATTGGGAAATAAAAAAGAGATTTATGTCTGATTGTTTGGGATCTGGAGAATACTAATAGTTTACTTTAATCCAGTCCGGATCCTACATGCCGTATGTATGAGCTAAACCATGCCTCACTGAATATTTTTAAGTAATATAACGTTAACGTTCAGGCGTGACCCCAAATTTGGTGATTTGATCTTAGGAGCCTGACTGGCGATGAAACAAGGATCATTCCATTCCGGCTATCTGGGGGGGTGCTGTCTAATTTTACATATAATCTATTGGTTTCTCCCAGTAAACCATGATATATAGTCTATTTTTGGTGTAAATATCAGCCTATTAATAATACTGTCAACAAAAATTGTAAAATAAGTTTTTGCATGAGTTTTTAATGTATTGTAACAGACAAAGTTATACTCTTCCTTTAAGACATACACTGAAGTACCAGAAAAACTGGTACAGCAGTTAATACTTTATCAGGTCCTTCACAGGATCTTGGAGGGAACGTTGCACAGTCCTCACGCTGATGTTTCACGTTCACACAGAGTCTTTTTACAGCCACGCTGCTGACATAAGTTCGAGGTTTTGCCCGAATTCCTGTAGTCACGATACACCCTTGAAATGCTCATACGTAAAAATCCAAATTTTGCTTCTACCTCCGAAATGCTACGACCCATCTCACGAGCACCAACTATTAAACCGTGCTGAAAATCACAAAATCATGATAACTTGCCATTCTCATGGTGGAAACGGCTCTAGAAGCTTCCATAGATGTCTATTGCTTTATATACACACTGGCGGACGTAACTAATGACATGCATAGGTGGTGTTGCTGTGTATTTTCTTAGGCTCTTGTACCAGTTTTTCTGGTACGTCAGGGTAGTTGTTTTGCACGTTTCAGTTCAGGCAGTCGGACTGAGTTGCAGATAATGAACTGCAGCTGACTGTATAGTAAAGCTACCATGGTCCTTTATACTGCACCTCAAAAGATCGTTACAGTGTGCTTGCGTAAATAAATCACCATGGGAGACTAAGTATTCAATTTTGCAGGACTAACCAAGAAGCATCTTGTCTGTTGTGGAAAAAAATAAAAGCCAATCTTGTACATGTGAATACGAGATTTTTACGCAAAAAACAAACCGAACAAAAAAACCATGTTTAGACAATAGGCAAGATTTGACCACTCAGATTTGACTATGCAAATTCTTAGATAATCCCTTTCTATGGATTTGTGATAAGATGCCAAAACTAAGCAGGAGCACTTTTGCTATGTATCGGATATGACATATTTTCTAATCCGATCCAACAGATTTCATTCTATGGCCTTTTAAGTATGTGATGTTGCACAACTTGGCAACAAAAGCTTGCAGACAGTCAACTGCAGACGTCCTTAAAATTACGGACTGGCGTGTCATGTGATCAGGACAGCTATGTAGTGGGAGGAAACTTGCAAATGGGAGAAAACCGGTTCATCATTATTACACATCATGTTCTGTTCACTACTTAGAAACAAATTCCACACAAAAACACAAATTAGCCTTTATACCTACATAATTGTCAGTTGTAATAACTCGTAGCTTAAAATGAAGTACAATACTGATGTAAATGACTGTAAGATCCATACAATTGCCATATAACTTCTACAGAGCCTCGCAAAACTGTCACTCTTCGACTTATATACTAACTTTCTGCCCCACTGATCGACTTTCTGTAGCCACATTGTGTTTGAGTTATGAAAGATTCAGCACAGTACATAGTTGTTCAAGTCCATGCTGTTTACTCTATTACTATTACTCTGTTACGCCGTGCTTAAAATATTACCTACATCTCTTTTCCTCGAATAAGCTTGGGTGTCATATGCCTGGTAATAATGTTATGCAACTCTGTATGCAGTCCATAAAATATATTACTATTAACTAGCACATTTTATATGAAAAGTCTCAGCGAAATAT
>JAOVVH010000038.1:13976840-13990840 GCA_028566435.1 Scorpiodoras heckelii
GATGGACTACAGTCTGTAATTGTAGAAGTACAAAGTGCAGCTATATGGTAAGTGGAACTGAGAAAATGGACAATGAGAGTAGTGTAGAGAAAAGGAGGTGGTCATAAGGTTACGTCAACCAAATGCTTTCATACAGACGTAATGATTTACACAAGATTAAATGATTATTTTAAAATTTATTTATATATTTCCAAAAAAGTAAATAAAAAAAAAAGAAACTACACACTGAACAGAGCAACTGAAATGAATGTCTGTTTACACCGAGGCTGTGAACATATAGAGATAACTTTGGAAAATTCAGACATGGAGAAAGGAACCACAGAGATGCTCAGCATGGTTCAGACGTTCCCTTATTTGTAGATGCACACATATTGAACTGCTGATGCCAAAAAAAGCCCCCAACATTTTCTGGTTTATTAATTAGTCATAACTCTAATATTATTAATATTATTTCCTGTACATATGATTTGAAAAATAAAACTAATGCAAGGCTGTTAGGACTTTTTTTTTTATCATAACATAAATTGCACATTATTTCAAGTATTACAAAAATAGATGAAAGTAACATATTGCTATTTCTAAAAAGACTGAGGAAAATGTCTACAGAAATGCCACGTCTTTCTTTCTTTCTTTTTTTATTTATTTATTTTTTTTTTGCAAAAATATACTAAACATGAGGACAGTGATTTCCCTGTGGAGTGAATACGAGTGGTTGAACAGCTCTGAATATGCTACATCATATATACGTTATGTAAGATGTGCATTTCTAGTCATGACACATGCACGCACTTCTGCACAGCACTGATGAGGAAGCTCAGAACAGACATCAGGCACAACGTCCCACACACCACAAGCCACGGGATATTGCATAGACGTAAAAATTTATGCATACTATCGTTTTCACTTCATCTAAAATGTTCCTATTGTTTGACCACATCAACTTTTTTTTTCTGTACAGGAAGGCATATGTGTGTGTGTTCACTTCAGTGAGGAAATTAAACAGTCGCTTTTTACCCGCACAACAATAAATCCATCCGTTGTTTTGGGGGATAATTAATATTTAACACTTACAAAAAGTAGATTTGAGTAAATATCTGAAAATAGACTACTTGTTTGTAACGTCACATTCAAAACTTTACAATACAATCCAGTGGAAAACTACTGCACTTGAAGTTAGTATATGGCAAAGTGGACAGGTTTTGAGAGGATTTAAATGCACAGGATGCAAGCCTGCGTATACGTCGTACACCGGCACACTTTAACACACAGCTCACATAAAGCATTAATAGCATATAATCTCGAACGAAAATCTATCCTGAATTTGCATATTACTCTTTATAGGCTTTTTTTTTTTTTTTAGTTGAAACGTCTTTCATCGAAATCTCTACCTGAAGAAGGCGATGCAGCGGCGCTTTAGTCGTTTAGTCTGTCCGGCTCCATCCACCACACGTTGCTCAAACTTTAACACCGACATGTTTGTCATTTCATAGATCGCTAACTAGCCAAGAGAAGTCTGTACTGTTGTTACTTGGTGCGACTTTGAGCCCAGCGTTTGAGATTGAACATTGATAGAAAACGGTGACAAAGAAAAGAAGCTCATGATCTTTTTTTTTGTTTTTAAGGAGCCAACACTGAGACCTGAACGTTATCATTAATAAACACCATTGTAACTGCGCTAGGAATAACAACGTCTCCTGACGTACTTCGGACTTTGTCAAGGAAGTCATGAAAACGCAGCACCAACCAAGAAATTAGCACCAGAATCTACACACGACAAACAGTTCACTTCGAACGTGTTTTTAAAGGGTGCAGTTTTCATTTTAACTTCACCAAATTTCAACAATTCTGAAGTAAAAATCTTTAAACCTTTCTTTGCTCCTTTACAGCTCCTAACTAGGCAAAAAAAAAACCCAAAATAACAAAGTAACCCTTACATTAATCTTATGTTCTTTTCATCCGAACAAAGAAGTCTGGAGTTTCAGAAGAACTACAGACTTTGGGTGAAGTTTGGCAACCAAAAAACAACCCCAAAAGAACTCATTCCTCTTTTATTGGCCTGCACCAAATTTCGCTCACACAATCAGCTCACTATGGTGAAGTCGGGCTCACAGACAAGACGTGACGACCACGAGTAACTCATTTTGAAACTTCAGCTAAAATCCGAACTGCCGATTTAGCACAACGTCCGATCATCCTCTGAAGTAATGACAGCGAGGGAGGTTCAGACGGAAAGCAAGAAATCAACATTTTGTCCAAAATTGCTTCACAGAAGATTTTACAGCTCATAAGTTCTGGACCTAATGGTATTAATTTGGTGTTAATGTGGGAAATGAGATGAGTGTGAGTCAATGCCCGAAACCACTGACTCGCTCGAACCATTTCCAGCTGACTTTTTTGTTTTGCATAAAAACTACAGGACAATGTTTGCCATCACGCAGGTTATACAGAGACAAAATATAGCCAAATCAAAATCCACAATCTTTACCCGCCCAGTTCTGTAAGTGAATTTCTGTCTATGTGTCACTGATGCTATATAAAACCAACTGAGAGTCCAGTTGTGCTACATACAGAGGGTGGGTCATGTAATTATTAATATTATAACAAAAACAGTTGAAAACATGATGACACCAACATGATTCTCACAGGATCAACTTCTTACATGTCAAATTTTTCCCCCTAATTTAGTCGTATCCAGTTCCCACCCATCGTTTTTTCTACCATGTCACACGATGAGCTGCCAGTCAGGGAGGGCGGGGCTATCCTGTGCTTCCTCCGAAACACGTAACGCAAGCCGCCGCCGCCGCTTTTCAAACTGCTGCTCGTGCAACTTCCATGAGCGGTGTAACACACACGGAGGAAAGCACTTTCTGTATGCTCGAGCTCACAGACGCCCGTGATTGCACAGTGTCGCTGTGAACGACATGGGAGAGAACGTATGCTGCCCCTCCCACCCTGAGAGCACGGCCAATTTTGCTCTCTTGAGCTCTACGGATGATACGGCGCCACTCGGGATCCCTACATGTCAAAGTTTTAACCTTAAAAGTTGAACAGCTGCATACGTTGTAACGTTAAACGTCATATAAACCGACATTGTACAGAAACTGACTGCATCCTGATGCAGTTTGGCTTCAAATCTTTAATTCCCGGTCGTGAACTGGCGGCGTCAATGCTGATTACCACCGAGGAGCTTGTAACTAATTAAACTGTTTATTCAACTGAGTATTGCTGAGATTTCATGTCCTTAACATACAGATAATACTGTATAGATTTAATCCATCAGTTATGTGGCTGCATCTTGTCTTTTGGCTAAAAGTTAATAACTTGTCCTTTTTTTAATAAAAAACTAATTCTAACTGTAATGAACAGAAGTGACATTAATCATGGATGCAGCTTTAGAATAGTTCATGGCCTATTTACTATGAAGTGTAGTCTGATTTTACTACATTATGAATATTCATTAATTATATACATATATACCCCCCCATCCCTAAGGTTGTGTTACATAAGGTTGTGTTGGTTGAACGTTTTGCATAGAGAAGCTCTTCTTTGTCATTGTTCTTTGTGAGTGTCAATGTTCTATACAAGATTATTCTACATACACTTCACGTCAGAGTATAAAATGAATACATAAACAATTTGTGCCATCTCTGTGATTCGAGTCCCACTCTAATCCGTCATGTCAGTCATTTCTCGCGGTCTCCAAGGTACACTTTTACCCTACAAATTCTTGACCTCTAGGTACAACCCCAGAAAATACTCCCACATGAATCCACATGGTAAAGATTCCATCATATGCTGTGCAAGAATATAATTATTTAATGATGGAAAAACTCCAGGAAGCATTCTCACACCCAAAACCAATCCAAACCAAATCAAGTGTGGATGAGTTTAGATACACCAGATAATGAACTTCTTATACTCAATATCGATACTGAACGATATTGCCTTCATTTCATTATTTGGTGTCGGGACATGTGACCTATTGTCAAGCGTGGACACGATCCTTACAACACGTGGTTACGATAAAGGCCAAAGCAGTCCTCTTGCATTATAAGATAACAGACGCTCCGATCTCAAGAACTCTTACGCCGAATGAATCATTACTAAACAGACGTGAAAGGGAAACTCGTGCCATCCAAATAGGACTTTATACAAGACGAACTATATACATATATATATACATATATATATATATATATGTTACGTTTAATTATCTAAACATGAATGAACTAGGGCATTTTACAATCCAGTGTAGATTATAGTCCAGAAAATACAATCCTAAATCTTTAAAATCATCAGTTCATTTTTATGCACGTCCTAAAACCCAGCTATAACTGTGCTGTCGTCTTTCTAAGATCTGAGTTAGTTTTCTGAGGAGAGAGAGGAAAAACGGATGGGCAGGATGACGTTTATAAAAAATTCGAGTATGTGAGATATATATATGCGTCTGCTTGGTCAGTGAGCACAGAAATATAAAATGCCTACTCCTGCTCCTAACGCAGAACAACAGAGACGTAAAATCTTAAAACAGCTGCTTATAATCCTTTTAAAATCTGCAGACGTCTGCTAGCGTCACGTGTCGTCATCTTAACAACTCCGCTCCTACGATCCTTTGTAAACTCCGGTACCCCTAAAATGCCGAGGTAAACGTTGTAGAGTGCGTCTCTTCATCAGCGCAGGAGTCAAGAGCCATGCTGCATGTTGATCTTTTCTTTTTTTGCTTTCTTTCTTTTTTTTTTTTTTTTTTTTAAAGTACAACAGTTATAATGACAATTGACCTCGGGATACACTGCCCTCTATTGGCCAGCTTTGCGACACGCACAAGCAGGAATGGAGACGTTAGGCCTTGTATTAGCTCAGTATTATTAACAGAGCCCCATAATCAGCGCTAAACTGCACAAATCGTGAATCACGTCCATCACAAATCCTCCTCCATGCTGAAGCTGCTTCTGCGGCTGCTGGTCTTGGACGCTCCGGGCGAGACGGAAGACAGCAGGGGGTCGGCGCCGCCGTCGTCCATCAGGATATCGCTCAGGCCCATTTGTCCGGCCATCAGACCGGGGCTGAACATGGAGGAGGCGTGGTCATCCAGCTCGCCGAAGCTCAGAGTCCCCAGGTCCAGTGGGACGGTTAAGGCCCCGCCCACTGGAGAGGCAGAAGGGGGAGGGGACAGTAAAGACGAGACGTTGGTGTGGTTTAAAGTTTGGCTGCCCAGAGTGAGGAGGGTTTTGGAGACAGGGTCAGTACTGGGTTGTAAAGGCGTGAGCTGCTGCTGCTGCTGGTTAATGATGGAGTCTGAAACCTGAGAGGGAGCGAGGCCATGGACTCGAGCCTGCATCTCCAACTCCTGAACCCAACCAAACAGAGGGGAAGAAACAACAAATTAAAACTTAAACACGGACTTGGAGATACAACATGAACACGCGAGCTGCACGACTGTAGAGAGATTTATGAAACACTTTCCTTTTACACTCACCTTCTCTTTCCTTTTAGCACTTTTGCGCTAGAATACGTTCAATTAACCAGATGCATCACTTTAGGTTTAATCAGAAAAAAACCCTTTCTTTTTGATATTTACTCATTTCTTTTTGTACATCTTTCCTCTTTAATTCTTACTTTCCATTAATTTTTCTATCTGTTATTTTTCCTTACTTTATTTCACTTAATCATTAATTGTTTTTATTTTTTTATTTTTGTTTATCTTTCCCTTCAATTTTTCCTTTCTTTTTATTTTTCTTCCCTTCTTTCTAAATTTTTCTTTCTTTCTTTCCCTTTGATTCTTTCATTCATTCATTCTTTCTGTTTCTTTCTTTTGCTCCTTTATATCTTGTTTTCTTTGTTATTTTTTCCTTTCTTTTCACTTAGTCATTCATTTGTTTTTTTCCCCTTTTTGTTTATCTTTCCCTTCAATTTTTCCTTTTTTATTTTTCTTCCCTTCTTTCTAAATTTTTCTTTCTTTCTTTCTTTCTTTCTTTCTTTCTTTCTTTCTTTCTTTCTTTCTTTCTTTCTTTCTTTCTTTCTTTTCCTTTGATTCTTTCTTTCATTCATTTGTTCTCTTTTCCTTTCTTTCCGTTTCTTTCTTTTGCTCCATATTTATGTTTCTGTTTTCTTTGTTATTTTTTCCTTTCTTTTCACTTAATCATTTGTTTGTTTTTTCCCTTTTTTGTTTATCTTTCCTTTCTATTTTTCCTTTCTTTTTATATTTCTCCTCTTTCTTTCTTTCTTTCTTTCCTTCTTTCCTTCCTTCTTTCCTTCCTTCCTTCCTTCTCCTTTGATTCTTTCTTTCGTATTTTCTTTCTTTTATTCTTTCTTTCATTCATTTATTGTCTTTCTTTCTTTCTTCTGCTCCTTCCTTCTGTCTTTCTGTTTCACTCTCAGAGGGCATGGAGAAGTCGTGCCTTGACCGAGTTTGAGAAATTTCGTTGCACCACAGCGTAACTCCCGGAGTGTCACACACGGGATTCTTTGTTCACTTGAGCCGTTTTACCTTAAATACCTCCAAATAAAAATAAAACCGTTCAATAACTTGCTTGCTGGCTCTCTACTTCAAACAACAAGACTTTCAACACTACACGTAAACACTTCACACTGCTCCGATAACTACCTGCAGCTTTAACTTATTACAAGGTATTTCTTTTCATTTTGTTACCTCACCATCTGATACCTGCACTGTTACAAAACTCTCCCCATCAGGTGAGTGTAAAGCAGAGAAGAAGGAGCTGAAGGAGATCGGACCTGTATGCGGAGCAGCAGCGAGCGGTTGGTGTGCTCCAGCTTCTTCTGCCTGTGCTCCATCTCTTTAGCTCTTTGCTGCTCCTTTTGCAGCTTACGGATGTAATCCACCGACGCCTTCAGGATGGTGCCCTTGTTCCAGCGCATCTCACTGAATATCAGGGGCAAGCACAGAGGCAGGGTTACACACCCAGATCAGACCCAATCGCTGGCTCACAATCTGTCAGTATTAAGTGTAATAATCTGTGTCATGTGTCATAAATACACTCAACATTCAAGGGAGACTGAAAGGGGATTGATACTGACGGGTCACTGGATTTGGGAACGAGCTCTCCCAGTTCCTTAATGCGGTCATTGATGTTGAACCTCCTCCGCCTCTCGACTGTGAAGGAATAAACTCGCTTAGGAACACAATAGTAGTGCTAATCACAACTTTATACTAATTAACACTGATTAAATAATGAAAAATTCTTCAGGAACACTTTGCTGCTGATTTCCCTTTTAAGCAAAATAGGCTTTCGTCAGAACTCATTAGTTCTGCTTGATTATCTGTTCACGATAAGCCACAGAGGAATCAGATGTGCTTAAGAAGTCACTGGTTAAACACTTTCTGTTTTTAGGACACCGTTAATGCGAAAACGGAAATGAAAGTTCAGTTCCATTCAAAAGCCACAAGCGAAGGCTCTGAGCAAGAGCAGATGAAACTCACTGAGGTTGTGATTGTCCTTTTTCTGCCGTTCCTTAATGAGCGCTTTAGCCTCGGCATCTGAAAAGATTCAGAACATCATGACTTTCGCAGATACGACACAGCACTCAGCATAAACATGAAAAATTTATGGATTTTCTAAGATTTCTAAAATTGGGTCTGAAACAATTATTATTATTATTATAATTATTATTTTTTGTCAGATTTAAAATCTATGCGACACTCACGGTAACTGCTTAATTTCAAAGACTGATGCTCAAGAGATGCCTGTGAAGCACCGTCTGTCAATGGAAGTGGTACAGTGGTTTGCATATCAATAATCATATAATCATATAAATGTATCAATATAATCGGGCTCCTGAGAAGATTCACAACGATTTCCTCAGATGGCAAGACATAAGCATCGGGACAACAGAAGGGGAGTCTTGGTTTGGCTATTTTTAAAAGGTTAATACAGACTTCAGTGAAGCTCTATTCCCTCTGCAATGAGATGGTGAAAATGTGTGAACCTCGATTTAAAATGGATAACGTCTACGGCTGAATCGGGAGAAGACTCGAGGAAAAATACGCCATTATAAATCAATCAAAATGTGTCCCCATTAATCTGCCTATTCGTTTCTTATACGCTACCATGATATTACTTTCAAGTGGGTTATTCCTTCTCAAAACCGCCTCAGCCACGAGCAACTATTCTCCCAGAGTGCACTAAAGCCAAGTAGATATGCATACACAGATCGATGGAGCGGTTGTGGTGAAATAAATAGAAAAAAACCCCCAATACATAAGGGTGATAAACGGGTTAACGTACCGGTCAGCTCCGTCTTAACGTTCTGCAGGTTTGCTGGACAGGAGTTGCTGACGGTGATGGTAGGCGTGGTCATCCCAGCACTGCTGTACACATCCAGGAGGTTTCCTGAGACTGGCAGCTGCAAAGAACCAATAGAATCGCATTCAATCAGGCCCCGCCCACTCTCCACATTGTCTCTATCTAAACACCGCGACGGCACGGCGTGGTGTAACGCGCCATGTGCGATGTGCATTTAGGACAACACAAAACAGATCCGACAAGTCAGTAACTGCCGTTTCGCATGTTCCAAACACAATCCAGCCGTACACAATGTAATCTGACAAAAATAAATAAATCAAGGCTGCATGACAAAGCGCAAGCGAAAGCACAGTCGTGTCGTTTCTCCATTCCGGTCATACCAGTCTTATGATGGCATCTTCAACTGTGGTTTGGAAATACAACACTGTCAGCCATAACTGGCACCAAGGTAAACACCAAGACGTCCATGGACGTCGTGCATTACTCACGTCCTGTACTGTTTTGACAATAAAAACGCTGCATTTTTAAAACATCCTGATATCCGCTTCGATCCTGCCAAGAACACGATTACCTCCGAACGACATACGGACGACTTTTACATCCGTCACGCTCAATCCAGCTCTCTCTCAAATTCATGCATACACCACCGCCGCCTCGTCTACCAGACATAATAACGCATCTGCCGTCCTGCACGCGATAGCCGTACGAATCCACCCTTAAACAATAACAATATTCCAAGGCCGCATGCGATACCGTGTTCTTCTAGCAACGTCTAGCCAACGACTATCAAAAAACTGCTGCTATCAAAAACCTAAGGATCCACATAACTAATAATTCATTAGATTAAAAAAGTCCTAATAGTAATTTCTGCATTTTATTTTTAGGTTTGCTGTTAAATATCGTGCCTAATCATGCCCCGAAAGAGTCCAGAATTAATGTCAAGGAATCAATAAACTCCTTTACAGCAACGACAACTTTCAGGTAGAAAAACAGCCTGCGAAGAATTGTGGCATTTTAACTTCCTTCAGCACTTCCTCTTTCTCCTCAGTGCCTGTGCTTTGCTATTCAAACATGGACATGTGCTCTCTCGGGCGTTAAATCGTATAGACTACGAGACGCTGATGGCTCGACGTCCTAAACCTTATTCTCACAGCCAACAAGTTACACAGTTATTTGTAATCTAACCTAGCTAATGAAGTTGCATGCTAAAAATGTCCTACCTCTGACGAGCGACATCGGAGTAACTACGTCCTGTTGGATCGGTCATCACAATTCTGAAAATCAAGAGTGTTAAAAAAATACCCGGTTTACCTCAGTCTTAAGCCTTTTCTTTTCATTCTCCGGCACTAAAACCAGAATCCTCATCTTCTCCTAACTCTCCAACAGCATGTACTTGTTCCTCTTTCTGTCACAGGCTTTTTTTTTTAAAAGGAACGTTGAGAATGGGGAAATATCTCACAGATAAAAAAAACCTTTCACTGTTGGCTATCAGCTTTAACACACACACACACACACACACACACACACAAACCTATGCCTCTATGTGTGTCTGTGTGTGTGTGTGTGTGTGTGTGTGTGTGTGTGTGTGTGTGTGTGTGTGTGTGTGTCTCTCCAACCCCCCTCCCTCTGTTTAACTCGGAGACTGTTCCCCACCCAGCACCGCCCTTTGGTAGCCATGTGTCAGAAGTGTATGTTGGTTTCCAGAGAACTACTGGATTCCAGGAGCTCCTGCACAAATTCAACCGCACAGATCCAAAAGGCGAGCCGTTCATTAGTGACATGCCAAGGCCTGAGCGCTGGTAGCAACACTCATCAGGTAATTATGACCGCAAGGACTGCCGAGTGCTTCCTGAACACCAAACTGAACTGAACTCGTTGCCAGGAATATGAAAACGTATTAATACTAATGCTATAACCTGGAAGCAAATCAGTGCCTTCACGCAAGGTCATGCAGTCACTTGTTTATGAGAAACATGTCCCACTCTGTGTCAGATTTCACATCTGACGCAATGGTAATGTTTCTCAATATGGAAGAACCCGCTGTAAAGCAGTGTCTTTTTTTTTTGTCATAAGCACATAAGGTACTTATAAATCTGAGAAAAATGTTGACATTTTGATTGTTCCGGTACGAACATATTCTTAGATTTGTCTAAAACTAGACTTTGTGTAAAGCCATGGTGACACTAGGCATTTGTAGTTCACGTGGCTCTGCAAAAATCGACATGGCCAAGGCGCAAAAAGACACAGACTGTTGTCCATTTTGGTGCTCACAAACCGGCTAACTCGACAACCGTAAACAAACAAACGAAAAGTACCCCCCACCAAAGATATATACCATCTAATCCAACCTCCTGACTGACAGCGTACCAGGTCGTCTCGCATTTATGTACCATTATAATAGGATCAGTATTTGTTACATGAAACGTTGAGCTTACTAACTGCTACAGTTGGCATTTCGTCCATTTTGGATCTACAGTACTGCTATAGAAAGCTCCGGCCATTCTTTAAGTCACTGCAGCCAAAGCAGTAGCGCAATTGGTCGATGACACAAATTCTCTTGTTACCAAACTTGAACTTGGTGCAAAGTTTCATTCATGAAATTTATTCGCGACTAGACGAACGTCTGGTGTGACCGCGGTTTAAGACTATTTCCACTGTCAGCATGGCCTTAGATTTGGCCGGGTGGTAGCTAGTAAATTGTCATTTTAGTTGAACTACGTAAAGTCTTTTATGTAATTCAGAAAAGGATCTGAGGGAAAGGAAATGCTGATATGTATTCCGAGTCGGTCGGTTTGTCCAGAAGTGACAGCAATATTTACGCAGGGAAAGTTATGTATATTTAGAGTCGGGTTACGCAGCTGCTCGAGTCAAATTTTAGAGTGCACTATGCAAATCATGCTCCCCTGGTTGCAAGACTTTTCTTTAGTACAAACGTCTAAGACAGGGTTTATCGATTCTGTCTAGATCACAGCCGTTAAATACAAGCACTCATCCACCTTTGAACACAAAATTAGGGATAGAAAATAGGGACTGAAGAAGGAGCATTGGACATTATTTTATTCCATGCTCTCAAATGTAATACGGTGTAACATAAAAGCAAGAGAATTAATAAAAATGACTACTAGGAGCATTCAAATGATCTAACAAGAGTCAGGTGTATTGACAATATACTTTGAACGAACACTTTATCAGGAACACCTGTATTCATTCAGGTATCTAATCGACCAATCATGTGGCAGGAGTGTAATGCATAAAATCATATACGGAAAATCAGATACGGGCTAGCAGCTTTGGGTAACGTTCACATCAACCATCAGAACGGGTGATTTTGACTGTGGTGTGATTGGTGGTGCCTGATGGACTGGTTTGGGTATTTCTACAATTGGGGCAGTCATGGTCTTGTGGTTAGGTTAGGGTGTCTGCCCCGTGATCGGAAGGTCCCGGGTTCGATTCCCATGGCCGACAGGACTCGGCTGAAGTGTCCTTGAGCAAGTTACTTAATCCCCAATGGCTCCCCGGGCGCACGTGTGTTCACTGCCCCCTTGTGTGTCTTCACTAGTGTGTCTCACTGGGTTAGATGCGGATATTCAATTTCGCTGTGTGCAAGCACAGTGACAAAAAAAATGTGTCACTTACAATTGCTGATCTCCAGGGATTTTCACCCACAACAGTCTCTAGTGTTTACTCGGAATGGAAATGTTTTGCCACAGATTTTGCTTTGCTCTGTTAAACTACCTTAAACTTTTTGTAACATTATAGTTTATTATTTTATATAAGATATAAGATTCTGAATTGTCTTAAGTGCTTCTACAACACACAAGCAAGAAAAAACTTAAATTAATAAAACAAGCTAAAAGAATTAACTTAAGAATTGAAAAACAAAGAACTCTTGTAACCTACTTACAGGTCAGTCACAGGCATGATCAGTCCTGTAATGCAATTGTAGATGTGCTCACAGACTCAGACTAGCAGCTGAGTGAAAATCTTTGCCATGAGGACTTTACACAGCAAACGATGGGCAAGAATATAAAAGAAAATGTACTGCTGTGTGCATTCCCGCGGAATCACTTAAACGTCCACCATCGAGCTCAGCTTCTATGATGGTGGCTGCTGGCAAAACAGCTCGCACAGATGATATTATTATTATTACACCCTCCTGCATGTTCAGCCAACCAGAAATGCTGGAAATGCCCGTTTTTCGGTCTTATTTTTCGGCTATTGGTTCTGGTCGGTTACATCGTTTATCGCTCTTTTTTAAAAATGGACAGATGCAAGCCAGGAAAAAAAATTAATATGGCATGAGCCTAGTCTGAAGCACTCTGAATCATTAGGCTTGTTTCTAAGTTTGTCCTTCAGGTCAAAATCTTCCATTTTCTTAACCAAATTGTTCCCACTGCTGGAACAGGAAGCGCATGGTGTGTTTCCCTTTCCATGTCATAAGTACTCATTCGAACGTTTTTGTACCTGCCTATTATTATACACAGCGGATCAAATGCACTATTATGCAGCAGAGCAAATCAATTCGGACCTCCGTGGCACATTTAAAAGATCTCTGTCATTTCTGCTTGCTTTGTTTCCAGGAATGAACGACGAGAGTGTCAAATGAGGTTTGAAAGGAGCCATGATGTTTTTGGAAAGCTGGGACATACCGTGTTGGGCAGCTGCAGGCCGGTGTCAATCAGCGTCATGAACTCGTCATTCAAACTGGACTCCAGGCTGATGATGTCATCAATTACACCGTCCATCTGTATATCAATCAAGAAACAAAACCAATTAGAAATAGTTAGCTGAGCAGAAATTTTTAAAAAAACCTACAGTTGCTTGGAATTCAAGCATAAAGGTCCTTGACTTGATGATTTACACTTAGTCATAAGGCTTTAAGTCTAAAATTAACACAGAGCACGGCAGTTTCATGGTGACACACCGGCCACGCTGCCATGAGACACACAGCAGGTCATTTCAAACATCAGCTAAGCCACATTACAGCCCGTTAGGTCTACGTCCAGCTCTGGTGCCTTAACAAGACACAAACATTAACCTCAGACAGTGTGTACTTCATAACGTGTCTCTACAGCAGTCGGGCTGAAACACACACTCTGGTTTATTAAGGAGAGTTAAGAAGGAGTCGCACATCCAGTGGAGCCAAACCCACAAAGTGTGCCAAGTGTGCAGGGGCCCATTGGGCTGCTAGTGTGATATTTACCAGCACAATGTGGTACTGAACAGTGAGTGCACGAGAGGGGCTGGCCAACTTCACAAGGACCTGACAAAGCATGCTATTGTATTTGCAGAGGGAACTGAACACACTGCTAAAGGAACTAGACCTACTGCTGCTCTGTTATTAGAACAACAGCGCGTTAATTACTAAATAGCTTAGCATTTCATGGCTCTAAATTGGGTGTATTTAAAGATTAAGCTGGCTCTGTTTTGTAGACTATTGGTAGATGATGCATTGATGCATTGCCTGCTACAGATTCCTTAATAGTTGCATATACAGTTTATATACACTGATCAGGCATAACATTATGACCACCTCCTCTTCTCTACACTCATTGTCCATTTCATCAGTTCCACTTACCATATAACTACAATTACAGACTGTAGTCCATCTGTTTCTCTACATACTTTGTTAGTCCCCTTTATCATCATTCTCAGCACTGCAGTGACACTGATGTGGTGATGGTGTGTTGGTGTGTGTTGTACTGGTGTGAGTGGATCAGACACAGCAGTGCTGCT
>JAOVVH010000038.1:13990940-14002655 GCA_028566435.1 Scorpiodoras heckelii
AGAGAGAGAGAGAGAGATTAGGCACCCTATTGTTTTTAGGAGCAACTTTTGTTATTGGTGGTGGTAATGAAGGCTGCTGTGTTTTGCATGCAAAGAAAGAAGGAAGCGTGACGGTCAAAGTCTCCAGAAGAGCTGTGGCAGATTCTCCAAGACACTCAGTAAAGCCTAAAAGCTAATTTCCTTATAAAACTGCACACATTGTGAACACCTGGGAACACTTTAAGAAAAGGCACAGCCAATATTTGCACTATATATATGCACTTTATAGTCTTTTATGTAGAAACATCTTAACATCTTAGATTTACAGCGAGTCTTTGCATGTGCCTAAGACTTCTGTATCAGACTGTACAGTAATTAGCTGGTAAGTTTTACTGAGCGTCTTGGAGAATCTGCCACAGCTCTATTTCGCAACTGGTGGAAATTTCAACAGCAACATGAAATCAGCCTTGTTTTTAAATTGCTATAGAGACAAAAGTCAGTGTGTATACTTCCTACTTGACAGATCATTATTCACATGTTCAGTTCATGTTATTGCTTTATGAGTTTACAGATTATAAATTTTCTGGTTTAAACCCCACCCCCTTCAGAGGAACCTCCAGAGCTGTAATTGTGTGAAATGGGGCAATAGAATGATGGCTCCAGGGGTGGGATATATGATGCAAAGAACTTCACTGTCACTGCGTTTAGAAGCCAGGATTTGCAGTTTGACTAATATGATGGTTGAACACAACTTACAAATATGATTATAAATCTGCAAAGTCATAAATTCATAATCACGATCTCACTTTCACAATGAAGTAAAATGCCTTATCCTTAACAGAATATAATAACGCCATAAATTAGTAATCACATTAGTGTAAAAATGCCACGACGACGTGTATCAGACGTCTGCTACAGAATTAAATTCCGTAATAGGATCTTATCAAAATATTACCCTCTAATCCTTCTTAGGGTAGCAGTAATCACCGACTGACGCAAGGCTACATGTGGCACCACTGGGCAATGAGAGAAGTTTGCAGTTCCTGTTCTTTAATAGGTCATAAAAAAAATGAGCAGGCCACAGTTTCCCCCACCTACAAGCCCTAGACATTATTCAGCAAAGATTACACGCACGACAACACGCGTTCAGACCTCAGATATACACACAGACTTCTTCCGCCCTATTTCGTCAGTGACGCAAGCTGAAAACTATACAGTGCCATTATATAACACTTTTCATTAATTAGGCGTATGGGTCCTGTGAAGTCCACAGAAATGTTTATTTCTGCATAGAGGACATTGGAAAGGACAAGCGGCGACATCTCGTTCTTAGCTCGTGATTATTATGGATATAACTATGAACTGCACTTATTTAAAGTGAGCTGTAAGTACAGCAGACGAGAGATAGGTCAGCTTATCCTTTAAACCATGGGCATGATTTCTTTGCAGAAGAGCACACTGAATTAACAGAAACGTTGGCATTATTTTACTAACTAGACAACTCAAAATAGCAAATTTAAACATCGTACATAGACTGTCGAATCATGATTCTGTATATATAGTACAATTTACTCAAATCTTTACCAGTCACACAATTTTATTTATTCTCCTGAGTGGTGCAACGGCAAAGCGTTCACCGTATCATCCGGAGATCGCTAGTTTGTGTCGGGGTGATGCTATAGCTGCCCATAGCCGGGAGCTCAGAGAGCAAAATTGCCCGTGCTCTCAGGGTGGGAGGGGCAGCATTCATTCTCTCACATGTTAATCAGAGCGACACTGTCCAATCACAAGGCGTCTGTGAGCTCGTGCATGCAGAAGGTGGGCGCAAGCGCTTTCCTCCGAGTGTATTACACCGCTCCTGGACATTGCACGAAAACACACGTCACGTGTTACGGAGGATGCATGTGACAGCTTCGCCCTGCCTGACTGGCAGCTCGTCGTGTGACGTGGGAGAAATAGCGATGGGTGGGAATTGAATACGACTAAATTAAGAAGAAGATTTGGGGGGAAAAAAAATCCAAATAAATAAATAAATTAAATAAATAAGAATAAAATAGATGTTTTTCACATACCACTGGATTAATTGCTACATTAAAAGCTAAAAAATAATCAGCGTAGAAGCCATGTTGTAGTGATTAACATGATAATTACTGCAGGACTATTCATGCAGCAATGTACTGCCAATATACTAGACTTCTATTAGATGTTAAACCAAAAAGCTTGCCATCTTCTCATTTATATATTATATCAGACTTTCTTTTTTTACTTCTACTCAAGAAAAAAAAACCAACTGGCAACCTTGGAGGCATCAACTACACAAAGGTGAGTGAAAATTAACTAATTAACTAATTAACTAATTAATTAATTAATTATCGACATATCTTTTGACTACATTCCTCTACACATTATATGTTAATGACATGAAGGATAAGGGTAGTCGGTAAAGATGGCGTATTTCATCGCTCTACTATGGCGTCCTATTTTGTTTAAACCTGTTAATGCCACAAGCATGCCAGACATCTCTTGGAAGCTGAAACCGCCAAAAAAAACAGGTTTCTGCGATGGTATGTGCAGCACCTGCTAAGCCAAATGAAAACGCATACTGTTAGGTGAAATGGCATACAGGGAACTCAAGCCGAGCATGTTAACCACAAACTGTGTGGAACTGACTGTCTTTGTTTTGTGAACAATATTTTCACAGAAATTTCTGGTGTCTAAAAAAAAAACCAACAGATTCTGGTCCAAACAAAGACGTAAATGTAGTAAAAAGTAGTAAAAGTTTCAGCAGTGAAAGGAGTTTTATTGAAATCCAAAATTCTGAAATACACTAACGTAACACACTTCAAAACTTCATTTGTTGAATCTGTGGCAAGAGTCAAACAGGGTAACCACTCCGAGACAAAATATACCACCTTCAGATTGTCTTATGTTTAGCCATAAACTGATCTCTAACGGTTAAGCATTTAAACATAACTATTGTTCGAATGCAGTCATAGTTATTGCTTATCCTGAGATCTGTAACCAGAGAAATGTACGCAACTTGACCATGCCCTAGGTATAACGTATAACGAGATTTCTCTAAGAGATATGAGCTTGTCATGATTAAAGAATTACCTCCTCTTTATTGGAGTTGAGGCTCAGGACAGCCAGGGGGCTGCTGGGAGTGCTGCTGGCGGCCGGGGCCAGCTCGGGGGCGGAGCCCGTCTGGGGCGAGGGCGACATGGCTAGCGCCTGACTGGCCACCCTGTTGCCCAGGGTGTGGGAGAGGTATTGCTTCACCTGCTGCCTCTGAGCCTGCTGGATGTGATACTTAGTCGGGTTTTCCAGGTGAGTCTGAACCTGAGTGAGAAGCAGAATATACAAACATTTCACTCGTTTTGTTGCTTAATACACAGACAGACAACAGTCTGTCTTTATATCTAAACAAAGAATGCATTATTTGTATAAACTATGCATGAAAATCTCATGTTTAAAGAAGCAGTTTGTCATTTTTTTAGAGCCTGCTGCATGCAAGATGAAGGGCAAGTGCAGCTTTTGCTTTTAGGCTCCACCCTGTATGTAGAAAACGACGTATCATCGCTGTCCAAAGAAAAGGAGCTCCGTGTTTTTTTCCATTTTCATCCTTCGAAATCATTCGAACCCAGCAGACGCCGTTAATGTCGTGTGAACATTTCATGATGAACGAACCAAGTGAAATGATCCAAAGTCGCTTGAAATAATGTTTTTTTAAATTAACCTACAATACAATTAAAGAACGGTTTTGCTTTCTCCTGTAAAGCTGTAAATTTGGAGATATTTGTTTTTTTTCTGGACACTAATGATATTCTCTACAGGTTGCCTTTTTAAGGAAAAGCATCAGCGCTGAACAGGATAATTTCCAGGCCAGAAAAACCAGAAGAAGCTTAAATCAAACCAACTAGCAAAAATTGAAATTTGCAAATCACAGTTTTTCAGAAATTATAGCATCGCTAAAGGCCTAGAAACACTTTTTTAAAATTACACCCTGCACCTTTAAATCTTACCAAAGCATTTCAGGAAAAAGAAATGATGATGTCATCATGGTCAAAATCTTATAGCAGGGTACACTGACAGTTGTTCCCTCTAAACACACCTACCTTTAGCACTTCCACGGGGACCTGCGTGGTCGTGGGGCGAACGTTGGGCAGAGAGGACGAGACGGAGATGGCGGGAGTGGAGTCAATGGACCGAAGCTGAGCGCTGGACGCCTGTTGCTGGGCTTCTCGCCTCTCCTGGTCCTGCGCCTGCTGCCTCATCAGCTCCTGCCTCAACAACACCCTGGAGGACATGGCGGACGTGCTCAGGGTCACGGCAGGAGCAGCGGGTGAAACCGAACCACTAAGGAGATGGCAAAAAGGGTACAATATTAGGTCTAGATTACAGCTTTCAGCACCATAATGTGCCATCACATTGATAACGCCGTTCAAGAATTTGAGCTAGCAATTAGAGGGTGGTGAGTTCAAATCCCAGGACTGTCAGAAAACCTCTCTCTTTCAATCGTAAGCCACTCTGGGATAAAGAAATTTGAAAAAGGATAAAAGAAAATTTCTGATATAAAAGGTTTTTATTTTTTTCTTCTAAAAACAGTTCAATAAATGCAAATCAGTAGGAATAACAATGTGCGTTTAAAAATAAAATAATGAAATGGCAAAGTTTTAAAGTTACAGTAATACATTTCCACCCGGATTTTATTATTTTTTTAACAGTACGAATAATGCAGAAAAATATGTCGAACGATCAGTCATGAATCCATTCATTCATTCTCTTTGATGCCTATCCTACTACTGGGTCATGAGGGGGGTGCCTATCCCTATCCCAGTGCTCGTTGGGCAGAAGGCAGGGAAACACCCTGGACAGGTCACCAGTCCGTTGCAGAGCAGACACACAGGCAGACGCATTCACACACACACACACACACACACTGCCAATTTAGTATCTCTAATTTGTCTGATTGTCTGACTTTGGACTGTGGGAAGAAAACCACACAGACACAGGGAGAACATACAAACTCCACACAGAAAGGGCCTTGGCATGGCCCAGGAATCAAACCCGGGTGCTTCTACATAGAATATGATTAAAGAATAAGGGTTTAAGTCTCAGCACAAGAGCATTACACAGTTGAGAAAACCTGTTTGGAAAACTGTCTACTGGTCCCGAGTGCTTGTTTGTGTAATAATTCTAACCTGCTAATATTTAGAGTTTAGAGCACATAAGAACTTACTGTAAAGAAAAAAAAGGATCGAGACTGCACTGTGAATGAACTGTCTCATAAATCATTATAAGACAAATTCTGCCTGTTTATAGGCCTTTAACTTGCCTTTCAAGCAGCTGAATGCATTCTTTTGTCTAGCACTGCACTCAATGTGGGCCAAATGTGCCTGTTTATAGTGTTATTACTTGGCTTTGAAGCATGGCCGAGTGTCACGAGAGTCCTTGTTCGTTTTAACTTTAAGCTGAACCACCATCGGGTCTGGGGGCGGGGCTCTGTGTACATGGGTGGGACTGGGGAACGGGGAGTGTCTTTAAGTAGTAAAAGAATCATTCAAATCTTATTCAAGTCACCGTATTTAACATTCAGAGACTTTATCTTGCCATATTTTGGTCAATTGTACTTAGTGCACCTTTACATTGGGGGTTTTTCAATGCAGAAAGTAACAATTAACTAATCAAAAGCAACTTTTTAGAGGTTTTCAACATTTGCGGTTTTGGGTGTATACTCAAGGCATTTTGGTCTGACAACACACATGCACGCACACGCACCTAGAGTTCCTCCAGCTATAGTATCCTTACTTTCACTTCACTATTCACAGCTACACTGATAGTAATATCAATCAGGCATAACGCTAAGCCTTAACGTTCTACAATTCTACCATATCTACAAAGCTAACTTTAAAAACTGACTAGAAAACTTTTATGAAAACACTTTTAAGATGTGCTTTGATGCAAAGAAAATATGATTAACCTTTTTGATGTTCTTTTGCAATGCCTTTTCTGGATGCACTGAGCTAATTACAATACGATGATGATGATGATGATGATGATGATGATGGTCTTGCTGTTAATTCACAGGATTCCACATGATGGCATGAAGCAAACACTATTTTAAAAATAGTTTTTCAGCCATCTAATAAAGCAGCCCAAACAGCCCTCCTGTACTTACTGCAACAGGAACAAATATATCTGCCATACAAATATGGAAACCCAACTTCCCAAAACTGAACACAATAAAAATTCAATAGAATAAAAACAAAAAATCCCACAAAATTCATGTCGAATTTCCCGTAAAAGTCCCCCGTCTCTTTTCCCAATAAAGGCTGGCGTTGTGCTGAGTCACCATGGGAAGTCCCAGAGCTTTCAGCAGCCAACAACAACAAGCAGATGTGCTCACACATGCACGGTGCTGAAGCATGCAAAGCCTGAGCGCAGAGTGGCATTTATATACGCAGCTATGAGAGAGTTCAGCCCGCCGACTTTTCCTAAACGCTTCTCTTGACCTTTGAAAGGTGTCTTTAGTTGCACAACACTTTGGTCAATAAGGTGTAATCAAATCTTCAGTCTGATGGAAAAAATTCCTCAATGGGGCAGGGCTGTTTTTCTAAACTCAGATTAGAGGAAGAAAAGAAGCAGCATGGAGTTTGATTACAAAGGTTAGGTTTTGGCATAACATCTAGTGAGCCGTGTTTGTGTTCAGTAATAACATTAACAGCTAAACACACAAACATGGGACAAAGAATTTAAAAAATGTAAAAATCTTGACATTTAAATATCATTTCGCTAGAAAACACTACCTTGGTTATCTTGAGTGTGTTAATCAGTAACTGACATATCAAACTGTGTGCATAAATAAGTAAATTTATTTATTTTTTTTACAAAAGTGATATGCCTAACTTTACCACAAAAGACTTAGGGCATGTCTGTGGATGAGACGACAATTTTTACAAAGAAATTTTTAAAAAAGTTAAAGCAAAAGTTTATGGCTGATACATAAAAATAAGCAGATCCTCAATTTTTTACTGACCAACAAAACCATAATCCTGTACACAAACCTGGCTCACAAGACCAAGGCTCGTGCATTCACAGGTCAAAGTTCACCTAGGTGGGAAATTTACATTTACATTTAGAGCATTTGGCAGACGGTCTAATCTAGAGCGACTTAAATTTACCCCATTTATACAACTGAGCAGTTGAGGGTTAAAGCATGAATCCCAATGATGCCACAGCCATCCCTGACCAGGAGTCCAAAAGAGAAAAATTAGCCTTTCTCTATCAGAGCAACAATAACCAATCATGGAGCGTCTGTAGGTGGTTTTCTATTAAACTGATTCATGTGCAATTTGAAACTATAAACTAAAAACTGAGCAATGGAAACACCTGAATTTGAAAATAAAAACTCTCAAATATCCCTCACATGAGGTGGTTTTTCGGATGATTCAACAAAATTGTCGATTACACAAAGTAATATTTCACAAAACCAAAATGGAAACACACGTTTCACATTTAAGTCAACCCTAACCCTACATTTCATGTAGACGGAAGAGGAGACCAAACTTTTCTTGAAGTTATTCAGAGGTTAAGAGATTACAGCCATTTTATACAGCAAGCAACAAAGAAATGCTAATATTTATAAGGAGTTGTGGCAAATACGAGGAAGAAAAGATTGCTTCCAGGTATAAAGACTTTGCCTTTCTGTTACTACCTGCATCACATGCCCTTCATGTCATGCCTTCAACTAATTAATCCCTACCACGTATATTGCACTGGATGCAACTGAAATTAGCGTGCCAAGACATCAGATTCGCAATAGGAATGACTATCTATCTCAAGAGAACATTGGTGCCTCTAGACCAGAGACCCATCATCCCACAGGAGTTACGTCGGCACATCAGGGGCTGCCATGCTATCTACCCAGAGTGTTCTTGCATGTTAATGCACAAGTTGTTTACATCCCGCAGTCTGCCTCTGCTTCTGCCACGTGTGACGTCATCCACGGTGTGACAGGGGACTACAGACTCAACACCCTCAAGCCCCGTTTGCTATGTAGGGAAATTTAATCATGCCAAACTCTTCAGCATCGTACCCACCTTCAGACAGTGTGTCAGTTGCCCTACCAGGGTAAATAAGCCAATGTTATGCCAATGTTAAGGAGGCATATATCTCTACTGTACATCCTCACTGGGCAACTCGTACCATAAACTGGTGTACCTAATGCCTCTGTACAAACTACTTGTACTGAAGCAACCTGTGGAGACCACAATGGTAAGGAAGTGGTCTGTTGAGGCTAGGAGTGTCCTGAAGGGCTGCTTTGAAACAACAACTGACTGGTATGTTCTTTGTGTCCCCATTCTGAGGACATTGATAGTCTCAAAGTTACTACTTTATTCTGCACTGGTCATGCTCCTGGTCACAATAATGCATGCAGTAATATATACTGTAATGGTCCACTGACACGTTATTACTCTGGGTATTTTAACTGTAACTACCTCATCCATCACATCTGTAAATATTGCATAACTATGTGTAATCTTATCTTATCTTTAATCTCATATTATTCTCAGTGGAGAAACAGACCTTTCATGATTGTATTTTGTCGATTTAAAAAAAAAAAGGCTTGAATTTTGCATAAACTGCGATGGAAACCTGCCTTGTGAGATCATGTATGCAGAAGAGGGCAGATAACACTTTCCTCCAAGTGTTTAGTTGCCCCGTGACGTAGCATAAGCAGCAGTCTGAAAAGGTTGTGGTGGATGGCGGATTCATGCGTCTCAGACAAAGTGGAGAGCTAGTTAGTGGGTGTGAACTGGCAAAGGACCAAATTGGGGTAAAAGTCCTCAACAATTTTTTCAGCAATGACTGATCTGGAAGCAGTTTATTGCTTGTTGCTATACATTACTTTAGAAGACATTATGAAAAATTCACTTTTTCAGGATTTGTACACGTTCTATTCAGTTCATAATATGGTGCCTATTCCAGAAAACATGGGATTAAACGCTCCGTTTAGAACCTGCACCACTTATTACGTGACTATCAAAAGTACTGGAATGATACCCCTCCTCATCTAAATACCTCCACCTACTGTTGAAGTATATCCACACATAGCTTGACAATCACATTTGCAATGGGCACCATTTTCTGTTTGCTTATTTGTTGTGAGTTGCAGATTCTCCAGCATTAATACGAAGTTAAGGAAAATGCAGTGGAAATGCATTACTGTCGACTATACAGACAAACACACATCGCTACATTGGCTCCCAGACTCAGAGGACAGAACAGCTCAGTGGATAATGTTTATTTTTGATGGCGACATCCCAAAAACCAATTTGTAAAAACCTCTTCATGATGCTGCGGGAGTCTAGGAGTGATTTTAGCCTAACTATTGTCATGAAAAGTAACTGGAGACAAAACTTTTTTGTATTTCATATAGATCAAATATATCAAGTATCGATATATTGATCGAGTATAATCCTTAAATATAAAAAGGACTCAAAGTTAGTTGAGAAATGCAAATGCTATAGTCCAGTATATTTATCCAGAAAAAAACCAGCCAGAATTCACGTGTCCAAAACAGCAGACACCTCGGTTTAAGTGCCGACCTCACCCCCATCGGACACCGCGCCATCAATGTAATATGCCTATAGACACACCCTGCGGCGGAGGGAGGCGGAGTGAGCAGTGTCTCATCATCATTTAAAGCAACAGTCACTGAAACCGAGTGTTTTAGACAGGATGAACAGACAGCTGTAGTATTTGATCCATGTGGTATTTTGACCAAAGAATATGACAGTCACTTCATTAAGATGGGTTTAATTGGTCCACTTTAAAAATTCATCATGTTTATTTTTTTGCATTTGATAGTCTTTTCTTTAACTTCAGTTATTCACAAGTGAAGTCCAACAGCGGTTCTGTGGCAGTCCTAAGATTAGACCTCACAACTTTCTCACCACAATCAGTGTCCACCCACATCCCTTTTGCTATGCACGTTTTATAGCGTATACAGAACTCACCTGACTGTAATGGGCTGACTCTTGATCTGATAAAAGGTGTCTGAATCAGACGCGAGGATGCCGTCCACCTCGATGTCAGCGACGATTCCTGACTCGGGTAAATGCGGTTCCACTCTGATGAGATGAGAGAAGAAGAAAAAAACAAAGCGAAAGAAAAAAGAAGCACTTTAAAAGCAAGAAATATTTCCCAACACTGGGTAAACCTACATGGAGACGGTTCTTCAGGGAAAGTCTGCTCGGGTGAACCTAAAGGTCATGGGGGCAGTAGATCACCAAGCCAGACTTGACGATTAGTGATTTATAGCAGGTTTCATTCAGGGGGAACACATTTACTTTGGCTTGGGCCCAAGACTCAACCAGTTAGCTGAGTTTCAGGAACTCAGAAGCATTACTTTAAAAAAAAAAAAGAAAAAAAACAAAAGGAACTGAGTGGCTAAGACAAACCTGATTAAACTCTCCTGACTTCCCTTTGTAATTCCCGTCTCACTTGCACACCATATGGCTTAGGATTTGGCCTGGTGTGTTGCATAACAATGACAGTAACTTCAGAACAAACAGGAAAATCAAACACCAGTGTTTCAATGACAGACGTTATTAGATATTATCCAGTCTGTTTCAGAAGACAGAAAAAACATCGCTTGGCAGTGTAAGTGCAGCCAGGCACTCAGTTTAAATTCAGATCACACCATGCAGTACTGAGCAGTATGACTTTAATCTAGTGAATTAATACAAACAAGCAGGGCATGTGAAACCAAGCACTCCGAGTAAAAACCACCGAGACAGAAGACGGGATGTTTTGATGCTCTCGACATTACTGACATACTGAACATTTTTTAAACAAGAGCTCGTAACCACATTTAAAATAGAACTGAAAAAAAAAACCATGCTGAAAAAGACCAACTAATAATGAAACTATCAAGCCTGGCCACAACAAACTGTAGATTAATATCAAAACTGAGAGTACAGTATAAGGAAAAGAAAAGCTTTAGCATGAAACAGTATTTAAGCAGTATGTGCAGAATATTTCGAGTACACTGCTTTATAGCCTGTTTACGTGATTATCTATATGTGCTGTTATTTTAGCTACTTTTCTAGTTACGTGAATGGAACAGGTTTAATACAAACATCAGTCTAAAACAAGCAGGTTTATCAATAATAGCGGCGTGGGCATAACGTGTTTGTCAGTGGAAAGTTCTATGGTTCTAAGGTCTATGGTTCTAATACCTGCACCAGATATTACTGCAAACATTTCAGTAATGTCTCTGAAATCAATCTGTACCACACGACTGGGAGCACTAAATTAATTTTACAATTAAATGGGTTATAATATGTTTGGGAAGTCCTGTAGTGTTTTAGTTATATAGTTATTTTACATTAACACATTTGTTTATACGGTCTTCTACAATTCTATAATATCAGTTTACACGATCATCCACAATTTTGTATTTGCATGATAATCTACACTTTTATATCTACATTTCTATATTACTTTACATGATCATCTACAATTCTGTAATATTACAATGACCATCTACATTTCTTTATTAGTTTACATGACAATCTACAATTCTGTAATAGTATAGTCAGCTACATTTCTATAATATTAATTTACATGATAATCTACAATTCTGTAATAGTATAGTCAGCTACATTTCTATAATATTAATTTACATGATAATTTACAATTCTGTAATAGTATAGTCAGCTACATTTCTAT